>LPNX010013052.1:2657-252363 GCA_001517045.1 Pseudotsuga menziesii | reverse complement strand
CTGGGAGATTCAATTGTTAGAATTTGATTCCATTGGTTCCAATTAAGACTTGAACTCATCCTCCTCATTTCTGTCCCGCCAATTTTTAGATTAGGGGGATGTTTGGCCTATATGAATGACCATTTGAGTTTTCGGCTAGTTGTGTGGGTTTCGAAGGGTCACCTACACTACCCTGTGTGGGTCTCCCTTCGACATTTGTTCATAGTGTATAAGGTTCATTCTTCGTCCCTACACTAGTATCAAGCAATTGTTTAGTGAAACAACCGTGCTTAAGTATGGATGAATCTTGTACTTCCTGCACATATCTATAGTGCAACTACATTGGTATACAATCTTGCTAAGAATTGATACTTAGTGTTTTCTGTCACAAGGGTATCTATCATGAACCTATAATGGTAGGGTCACACTAAATAACACTACTTTGTATGGAAACATTCGTGCTATTTTGAGTCATTTTTATGCTTATGATATGCTGAGTCCAACTTAGTGTTTATGCTTGCAGGATCCCTCAGATTGCAATGATGATGTATGTAGCATGGAGATATAACCACTATGACGAGTTGACACAACATGTGGCGGGGTCTCTAGTGGCTGAGCAAACCTTGTGAGATGCATGGGTACTCAAGTTCTTCTACTGTTCGTATATGAGGTCTCTAAATTCCCTTTTACAGACCATTGTGTATATGTGGGATGCCCTATAGGGTTGTCTCTAAGTGGGCGATGAGGACTTGACCATTGATGGCCAAGGTATATAATTCCTAATGGGGATCCCTTTTCATGGGGTTAGGGAGCTGTAATGTCCCTCAAATACACCCTAAGTTTTTTTGTAAGGGTTTTTGTAAACTTATAAAACATATGGAAATTGCTCTCTTGCTTGGTTTTAACCTCATATTTAATAAATTAACTTCATAATTGGTTTAAATGTGACGATTCTTCATAATTATACTTTCGGTTTCTATGATCATTCTTCCGTCATTGATAGGGAAGTGTCATTACCGTTTCATCATATGAATCTTTATTTCTTTTCTTTCTATGCACAATATGGTCTTAGTTGGTTTGCTATGCTTTACAAGTTCATTGAAAGGTTGTATTTCAAATAGTTTTAGAATATCCCATTTCTTCTTGTATGGTTATTGGTCCATAGAAGGCAAGGGCTTATTTAACATATATTTTTATGTTCATATTTTACAGGTGCCCTTATTCTCGGTAGCTGATGCGTAGAGTTTCTTCCTCTGAGGTATATGGTTTTAATTCACCAACTTACTCTCTGGTTTTATGATGTCTATCTCATATATTATATTTTTCAATTAGTTATAACAACTATGCTTTTACATCTTTTCCTATCACCAATCCTCTAATTTACTATTACTTATATTATGACTTGTATGTGTGCAGGGTCCGAACATTAGCATACATATGATCTTATTATAACTCCCCGGTTCTAACCTATAATGTTATTTACCCATACGTTGGTCAATCCATAGTAACAATCCATTAGGGTAACCAACCATATCATTGGGTCAATGTATATATAGTAGCAAGCATATGATACATATATCATAACTTTAATATAATCCTAAGTCTGATATTAGTCATAGCTTACCAAGCATTGGTTAAAATCATGGGCATATAGTTTATATCTCCTAATGTTCATAGGATATAACAAACCTTTGATCTTCAAACCATTATCGAAGGTATTGTGCAACTTTTACAACCTATATGTTAATGTGGTGTTGGTTGAGATTTTAATGTTGCCATATGAAAAGGTCAGTACTATACTATTTGTTGATTGCCTTCCACGTTGACAATACATTGAAAAAGGTTCTTGGACTTTGTAAATTTCCAACACGACTTGCGCTATTCGTTGATGGCAACAAGCCTTGCGCTATGTTTTGCAGTATTCGATCCTGTGGAAAAATAAATTTATGTCAACGTGACTATGTTGACAATATGTTTTGAGAGATGGAAACTTAATTGGTTGGATGATGTAAGCCTTTGGAAGTCTCATGATGGAAATGTATAAATGTTATGTTTGCATAGAATCTCAATGACTTAGTGTAAATTCTTGGCTTTAATCCAGGCTCAATTGATTCTTAAAGCCCTAGGCTTGTAGAATCTTGAACGATTCTACTTCCTAGCCTATGCGTGGAAGATTATGTTTGAACTAGTATGTTATTCTTATGTTTATAAAATTGTTCATATATATGAGTGGAGATACAATGTCTTTTTATATGGGTTAAATGGTTATTTAGAATTCTCTTTAAGTTTTTTATATGTGATAAGATTTCTCTTCTTAATATATATATATAACTTTTTAAGTTTTTTATATGTGATAAAGATTTCTCTTCTTAATATATAACTTTTTCTATGGCTATGTTCCTACAATTACCTTATTTATCTGGTGAATTGATATTTAGAGGATTTATGTTAAGTTTTTTTAGTTTGCCTTAAAAATGGTGGATTCATAATTAGGTTTATGTATTTGATTTTTTTTAATAATTAGGCTTGTGTATTTTATTTCTTTTATTTAGTCTACCTAGGTTTTAGGGATTTGGTCCTGAGATCTAAGCCTTGGATCCTCTACTTGGTTAGGACTTGTGGGAGATTTCTCCCTAGACTAGAGATAGTCTATGATATTCAATCAGATTTAGTAATCTGTGTATTTTTATTATAAAATAAATACAATCCTGTAATAAAGATAAAAAATTATGAAAAATTCTAGTGCTGTTAATAATAAATAAATAAAAATTTATAGTCGTTAGAAGATATCATGAAAGATAAAGAGATTAAATAGTTGCATACAATCTATATACACCGATTTATATGAAAATCAATTTTAACCTGATTATTACTATCCCATTATATGCAGAAAATAAGAGATAAATACTTGAACAAATAAATACCCAATTTAGTAGAACTATATTAGTATGAACTTTAGAAATAACACATAAGTACTTCTCAGTCTTCTTTCGCTACCAAATGATCTGATAAATTCCATGTTCCACTCAACCGTAGACTTGAATCGTTCTTGGTGCGTTTCGGTAGGTCACCCCCGAGCTGAATGGAGCATGCCAGAGATACTAGAAAGCTTTAGGGAAAATTTGCTATCTTTCTTACTATCCAACATAGTAGTCACATGGTCCATTTACCAACCCTTTGTAGCATCTTTCAATAATCCCCCCCTTTCCATACTTTCTTGGGCACACACCAAAATCTCTCTTTGGTAATTTGAGCGCTCAATGGACCTACAGATGAACCCTCCAGTGAACTAGGGAATTGTTGCCCCCTACAACCATCCTCTCTCTGCTATTTATAAATTTCATAGAGAAGAAGGCTTTGATAATTTAGGTTTAATCACTCTATTCAACCTCTAGTCAAATAAATGTTTTGTATTTAGCTTTTAATATTATTTGATTTTAAACTCTCACAATTTAATTATAAACAATAAACTCTTCTTTTTGATTAAATAATAATAATATTTAATCCTATCATCTAGTTGCTTTAGTTATTAACTACTGAACCATTCCGATCTCTTAGCATGCTCGACCCCTCTTTTAATGGTATTCCCTCGCAGTATTTAGAAAGAATAAAAGAGATACATATCATAAAATTTAATAATAATAAATATGTTTATGTTACAACAATAAAATAATAAATAATTAGGTTATAACCATTAGTAATAGTAATTATTTATTAAATATAGTTATGAAGAGAAATGTCTCTTCATAACTCTGATACCAATGTTACACCGTATCCGATGTAAGGGATAATCCGTATCCAGATTAAGTCAGCCTGTATCCAGGTCTAGGGAGGAAGATGTTCCATCTTCAAATAATTAAATGTATAAATGTATAATAATTGAATGGATGATTTATTACAATGGAGATGGCTTCCTTAAATATGGCTTGGCCATCAAAAGTTGAAGAGACATTTCTCTTCATAACTATATTTAATAATTAATTACTATTACTAATGGTTATAACCTAATTATTTACTAATTTATTGTTGTAACAGTTTCTGATGCTCCAAAGCTCCAATCAACATGAGTGATCCAAAAGAGTCTAAGCGCTCTAGACCTTTACTTGCTCAACACTTAGCTTGATAAACAGTTTTGGTGCTCCATATCTCTTAGCTCGACACCACATCAAATAAAAAGCTTTGGTGCTCCAGAGCTTGTTAATCAACACCATTCAATCCCCCTAAAAATACTCTAAGTGTTATAGAGCCTCAGAGCTTGACACTTATTAAATAATAAAATAAAAAATAAAAAATAAAAAATAAAATCAAATAGCTTTTATTTTTGAGATATTACATCCCACCCTGCTTAGAACGACATCGTCTCGGTGTTAGCATATATCAAATGAAACTTTGAAACAAGGTGGGCTAAGCCTCTTTCAATATAGTTTCACCTTCCCATGTGGCCTCTTCAGGTCCGTAATGCTTTCATTGTACTTTCATATGGACAATGGCTAACTTCTTGAGATGTACTTCTCTCTTGTCCAATATATGAATGGGTTTCAACACAAATTCCCCTTCATGTTCTACTTGTAACAAGGACCAATCAATGACATGTTTAGTATCATAAGCATATTTCTTGAGTAATGATGCATGAAAACATTTTGAACCTTCAAATGAGCAGGTAGTGGTAGTTCATAGGCTACTGGTGCCTTCTTGGTCAATACTTCAAAAGGCCCACAAAATTTGGGAGCTAGTTTCTCGCATATTCCTAAGGTCAAGGAACTTCTTTTTACTTTTACTTTTAGGTAAACATGATATCCGATCTGATACTCTTGACCCCTTATGCTTCTTTCGGCATAAAGTTTCTACCTATCTCATGCTTCTTTTAGATTTTGCTGTACCTTTGTAAGTAAATGTTCCAAGTCTTTTAGAAAATAGGGACCTAGCATGATCTTATCCACCAAGATGTCCCAAGTAAGTGGCGTCCTACACTTTCAACCGTAGAGCACTTTGAATGGGATAATCTTCGTTGAAGTCTAGTAACCATTGTTGTATGAAAATTATGCAAGGTGTAAGTAATATTTCCACTTGTTGGGATTATTCATTACATACATTCTGAGCATATCCTCAAGTATCTAATTTACTCTTTTAGTTAGTCCGCCAGTTTGTGGATGATACACAATATTGAAATTTAATTTTGTTTCTAGTCTTGAAAATAACGACTTCCAAAAATTACCTGTAAATTTTGCATCTTTATTGGAGATGATGGCCTTAGGTATACCATGAAGTCAAAAAATTTCTTTTTGAAAAATATCTGCAATATGAACAACTTTGTAAGTTGTTTTAACCAAAATAAAGTGTGCATCTTTAGATATTTTTTCTACCACCACTATGGTAGAGTCATTCCGTTTCTTACTTTTTGGACAACGTGTGATAAAGTCCATGTTGATTATTTCCCATTTCCATTCTGGAATGGGTAATGGTTGAAGAAAATCTGATGGATGGTGATGTACAACTTTAACTAGCTCACATTCTTGGAATTTGGCAATAAATAATGCTATGTCAGCCTTCATTTTTGGTTGTTAAAAATGTTTCTTTACTACTGATATCATTTTCTAATATCCTGGGTGTCCTGAATATGAATTTTGATGGAGTTTTGTCTGTATTTCAGACCTGATATTTTCTATTTGAGGAACACATAATTTGTTTTTGGACCATAATGACCTTGTTTCGTTGATTTTGAATTCTTTTTGTTGCTGAAACAACTTGTTTTCTTGCATTTTTTGACTGATTTTTGTGTAAAATCGGTCATTTTTTCTTGCTATTCTGATTCTATCATTTAAATCATAACTTGTTTGACTTTATAATAACCCATACATCATATGTACTTTGCGACTTAAGGCATATGCAATTTTATTCTCTTTTCCTTTGATGTGCTTTAGCTAAAAATTGTATTCACTAAGGAAAGCCATCCATTTAGCTTGCATGACATTTAAATTTGGTTGATAAAAAAACACTTAAGACTCACATATCTATTTTAAGAATACATATCTTCCCCATGCGGTAATGCCTCCACATTTTCAGTGCATGGATAATGGAATCCAATTCAAGATCATGGCTTGTGTAATTTTTCTAATGTTCCTTTAGTTTTTGAGACTCATAACAGATTACACAGTCAACATGTCCCTTCCTTGATTACGTCTGTACAAACAACAAAATACCCATCGATATCAATAATTTTAAGTATTGGTGTAGTAGTCCGGAGTTGATTTAGTTTATGGAATTTTTCTTCACATTTTGTAGTCCATAAAAATTTTGATTCCTTCTTTTGCAAGGCTATCATTGGGCAGCCTATTCTGAAGAAATTTTCAATAAATTTACTATAGTATCTCGCCAACCCTAGGAAAGATCTTATATATGAGACACTTGTGGGTGTATGCCACTCTTTGATGGCTTTGATTTTTTGTGGATCTACGACGATACCTTCTTTAGAAATTATATGGCCTAGATATTGGATTTGATGTTTATAAAAATCACACTTGCTAAACTTGGCATGTAGCTGATGCTCTCGTAGGGTTTGCAATACAATCCTAATATGATCTTCACGATCTTTCTCATTTTTAGAGTAGATTAGTATGTCACATATAAATACAAATACTATTTTTTCTAAGTACTTACTGAAGATGTTGTTCATCATGCACATAAAATTTGCTGGTGCACTAGTTAGATCGAAGGACATTACCACAAACTCATGGTGACCGTACCTAGTCCTGAAGGCAATATTTCTTATATCCTGTTCTCGGATCCTTACATGATGGTATCTTGACCTTAAGTCGATCTTAGAGAATATTTTGACTCCTATGACTTGATCAAACATATCATCTATCACGGGAAGTTGGTATTTATTCTTTATAGTCAACTTGTTTAATTGTTAGTAGTCAATGCACATTTACATTGTACTATCTTTCTTTTTCACAAAAATGATCGATTCTCCCCATGGGGACACACTTGGCCGAATGTACCCTTTCTCAATTAATTCATGCAGTTGTAGTTTTAGTTCTACCAACTCAGGTGTGCTCATTCAATACAGGGCCTTTGAGATCAGTACCGCTCTTGGAACCAACTCTATAGAAAAATATAGGTCTCTTTTTGGTGGAAACCCTGGTATTTATTCTGGAAATACGTCTTTAAACTCCATTAATACTGGAAAATATTTGGTTTTCTGTTCTTCTTTTACCTCTATATTTTGGATATTAACTGCATACAACTTGCATCCTTTTTGTATGTACTTTTTGGCTTGTAGTGTTGATATCTGTCTGACAAAAACCTTTTTTGGTAGTCCTTGCACTATTCTATGTTTTCCTTGCTTGTCAATGCAAGTGAGGTTTTTATTAAAATACTCTATTATTGTACGATGTTGTTCCAACTAGTCCATTCATATTAGTATGTCATAGGATCGTAAACGAAAAATATTTAAATCTACTTTTGTTGGAAATCCATTTATTTTTAGATTACATCGTTTAACTAATTCATAAATTTTTCTTTTCTTACTGGTAGCTAGCTATGCCATCCAAGGTTTGTTGTGTTTTACCTTGCTTAATTTGCAAAATTCAAAATTTTTAGGGAGACATAACTTCAGCAAGATCCCATATCAGTTAAAATGGAGATAGTCTTAGTTGATATTTTACCTTCTATTTCTACCATTGTAGATTGATGGTTTGCTTTTCTGCCTTCCAAGGTAGCACAAACTCGGGGCATCCTTACAACATCTTGTAATGTTTCTTCTTCTTGTAGATTGTTCAGAATTTTGTTGTTCTTATTTAATTGATAGTCCTAGTAGTAACAGGGTCCTTGTCATTCCCCAACATTTCACTTGCAATGGGGTTGTTGTCATGTTAAATGACACTTCTCCGTCCGAGTATTGACACCCAATGTGTCGGAACACAAAAGGACAAATTGGATTGAAGTAGCCAAAACACTATAGACAGGCATGACCTTTGATACATCATCACCTTACCAACTGAATATATTTTTGTTTGGACATTAGGGTTGAATACGCGACTATTTGTATAGCAACTTGCATATCACACACGAGTATGTGCATTGCAACTTGCGTATGCATTACACCCACGGGTTTGCTTAAAGCAAGACGCGTATTATACGTGACTTTCCTATATCAATAGTTGCGTATGCCTTAATTTGAAGTAAAAAATATAAAACACGATTAGTCGAGGATAGTTGAGCCCTTAATCATAACTATCTCAACTTCCTCAACCATCTCAACCTTCGCTCTCTCTCTTTCATCATGTATAAATAGAGGGTAGGGGTTGAGGCTAATCAATCATACTTAGTAGAGAAAAGTTATGCTAGTGATTTTCCTTTAGATACCTTGGAGCAACAGAACTCAGTGTCCTTGGTTTGCAGAGGAGCACTTGTCTTAGATGTTGGGTTGCAATCTCACCACACTTGTTTATCAATAAAGAAAGTTATTCTTCCAATATTGTGCACTCTTGTATATTGTGATTTATGAATTATCTCATTTTTATTATGAATATGTTATTTCATTAACCATTGATATAATATATAAGATATTGCAGGGAAATCTTGTTCTTTGCAGGTGATTGGAGATACCCTAGAAGCAGCAGAAGTGAGTTGAAGAGGAGAATAAAAGTTAGGATCAACCATCATAAACAAGGTATGCCCAGTTTTCTTCCTATTCCAATTTCAATTCTGGAAATGGTTGAATGTCTGCAAGTAAGTTAGTAAGTTGGTAACCCTAGAGGCCCTAGGTTATAAGGGTGTGTTTTCCTAAACAACAGAACTGGTGACTCTGCTGGGGATTCTAGCCTATTGTGGGTCCTCTCTGTAGGCTCCCTGACCAGTCTTTTGCTCTGTCTGATTCGGTTTGTGACTTCTTTTGATTTTTCCTTTGATTTTCAGTTTTGCATGTTCAGGGCTTGTTTGTCAGTTCTTTTCTTTTTTGAAATTTTTTTGGCATCATACGCGGGTTGTCTTGTTGACAGTCGTGTATTCCTCTTTGTATACGCGGGTTTCCTTCTGAACTTTTGCATCTCATATGCGAGTTGTATTTATAACAATCAGATATTCCCATAGGTTTCTCTGAGTTCATAGGGTTCTTGCTTGTCCCTGTTTTTGTGTTCTCTTAGATGCTCGTGGAAGGTTCTATTTCTGACATGATACTGTAAGTCTCAGGTCTGTACATTTCACAGTTTACTTGATTTTTCAAGTCCTTGAGTCCTCGAGTGCTTTTGTGTTTGAATTTCTTCATTGGTGAATGGTTAGGTCCTCGTACTTGGATTAGGTCTGGATGCTTGTGTTTTGGGTCATTGACCAGTCCTTGGAAACATCGTATGCTTTGTATTGTTGTTTGTGGTCTAAGTAAGTCATTCTTGCCTTTTTGGATCTATTAGTCTTTGTTTAGATAGTTCCGCCAAGTCTTGGTTTTGTGAATTTTCTTCCCGTTTGGGTGAAGTGTCTTATTATAGGATCTGTTTGCATCATTCGCTGCTGTATGTTTAGATTGTTCAAACTTACTCAAGTTTGCATTTAGTTGCATTATAATTTTTGAATTTTTTTTTTGAAAAGAAAAGACAAAAACATTTTTATATATTTGCATTTAGTTGTCTTTTTCGTTATTTTTCAAGAAAAAAATCATTTTTTTTTAAAGTCTTCTAGTCTATCATACTTTGTTTTAAAATTCATGAGCTTTCATTTTACAAGAAAAAGGAAAGAAAAATTGGCATAATAGTTGCAATTTGCTTTGAAATTTTATTTTACATCATTTTTGCTTTCTTTTTTTTAGTCTATAATACCATACAGTTTCATCCCGTTACCTTTGACTAAAAACAACAAATTAAAAAGAACGAATAATTTTAATTTTACTAGTAAATTTCTTTTTTCTAGGCTCATACATCAACTAGTTCAGGCTAGGCTTGTGGACTAGGGAGTTTTAACTGTCCATAAGTATTTGACTTCAGACGTAGTTGGCGTTTCACTAGGTAAATCCTCCTCTACATGAGACCATCTGGAAAGCTCCTCTCACACAAGATTTAAGCACAAGGCCGTGTAAGGACCTGGATTGAGGAGATAACTCTTTGTTTCCTTGTTCGAGTGTAGATCAAGATTTTTATGCGTTTGGAGATGTTGTCAATACCACCTCTTGGGCCCCGTGCAGTGCTGGTGTTGACATGGTTTCGGGCTTTTCTACCATGCCTATGCATAAGGACCAAGCTTGCCACTGTTCCGTCAGACTCTCAATGTAGTTGGGGTAGCCTGTATTCTCTTGACACTAGGGATCATATACATGTAATACCAGAATGGTATTTCTGGTTTACCTTGGATGAACTTGGAAGGTAACCCTGGTAGACAGCGTGGAAGGGCAGTTGGGTGATTCCTCCGCTTGCACCTAAGAACATCTTCACAGGACACCAAGTAACCATCTATCAGCTCTTCACTGGTTGGACCTAGGCCCTAATCATCCCATGATTTCCTTTGGAAGACATATCTAATATCTGTTGTGTTTGTGTGACTTTAGGAAATTTTTAGTGAGTGATGTTTGGTTTGTCTGTGTTTAGTTGGCCTCTAGGTGTGTGTGAGTCAAATTTTTAGCTATGGAGGACCAAACTTTCCATAGGTCAAGAAGGTTGCAAAACCTTCCTCCATTTGATACAGTGGAGCCTCCACCACCCCCTCAAAGGAGGAGACTAGATACCGACGGTTCATTTGAACCAGTAGGAGTTAACGAAGTTCCATGTGAACAAGAACTTAGGACTAACCAGAAAGATACAACTGCAATAGAGATTGAAGACTTGCAGGCTGATGTGTTTTTAAGAAATTTTAACCCACCTCTGACTAACTGAAACGATCCTATGATCTTCGAAGTTATTCCATTTAATTCACCTATTATTGGTGTTACTGTGAGCAGAGTTATGGCTATCTCTGGAGAGGGTATTTCTACCCCCACTTCAGCCATGTTGGCTAGAGGAGTGCTACCTTCCCTAGTTGGTACTTCAATACCAAGTGCACGTACTGCACCCTTGTCACCAAGTGGTTGAGTGGTCCAACCTTCAGCTTCGTCTAATGTAGTAGGTCCTTCTAGTGGGGTAGTTACTGGGATTCCCAGTGCACCTTTTTCTTCCCTCTCCTTCACGCATACAAATTCTTCCCAAACCTCTTCAAGATCTCTACTGCATACTTCCCTTGTCCAAGCAAGATTCCATTTGTACTCTGCCACACCCGCATACCTAGAACAATAGTGCATCGACACATAACAGGAGCATCACTGGTCTTCCGTCTTCAACCTTGAAGCAAAGGTTGGAATCCACTTTACTCTCAGTAAAGCCTAGTGTCATTAGTAATCTTCCCATCCTGTCGTTCCATGTCGAACCTCAAGATATTCTGTAGCCACTCCGTCTGAAGCGAAGCATCATACTCCCTCTGTCTTCTATGCTCTATGCACTGAAAACATTCTGTACCGGAGTGTCAAGTATCTTCCTATGCTACTAATATTCTATGTGACCATCTAGTGTATAGAATTGCATCTTCAACCTTGTAGCAAAGGTTAAGATCTTCATCAATCTCATCATGTATGTGTTTCAACTCTTACTGGCTGCAAATGTCTCTTCGTAGTCTAGGCCTTCCTTTCGTGAGAAGCCTCATGCTACGAATCTTGCTTTGTATCCCACGATGTTTCCATCTACTGCATGATGGAACTATGAAATTCTCTTTAGGTCTTGATACTGCGCCCTGACATCATTCTTCTTGAACTGGCCTTCCCTTTCTTCTGGGTGGCTGGAAGGTTCTGCATCAATGATGTCACTGCACTTGTCATATTATTCTTCATTTTGAAATGTCGTCACTTGCTCTTCGGAACAAGTCTTCATTCTTCTTTGCTTGTAGGCGATTATGTATGCGGTCTTTCCTACAAGTCAAATGCATTTGTATGGTTAGAAACATTTCATAAGGAATATTCATACTGAAAAACACTTATGCATAAATATATGATCATGCAACTATTTTAGCCAATACAACATTCATCCATATCTCACGAAACTTTTCTAGATGCCTTCCATCTCTACCAGGACAACATTGAGATTGTGCACTAATCCAATATGTCAGCAAAGAGGTTTCATTCTAGATAAGTAGCAATGGAGAATTTGTATAGCACCATGAGCTACTTACCCATCACATGCATATTAGTAGTATACTGTCATTAATGCAAACATTCTATCATGCATAATACTTTAACTAAATATAAACAAATGCATAAAAAAACAATGAAATGACAATTGAATACTTATCTTTATTTGTTTCGTGGGTAGATTTCTCCTTGAGCCTTCAGCTTCATCGTCTTCTTCATTCATGATAGCATCGTTTCTTATCCAAATGCTAAGGTGGATAAGAAGTTCTTCAAGAGTTGAGTTCTTCATATTCCTCATTGCTTGAGGGATCTTCTTTGGATGGTGAGAACTTGATCTTCAATTTCTCCCATCTTCTCTTCTCTTCTTATGAGTCGAGCTTCTTGATTTGAGAGACTCTTATGACTGCATGGTCTCTGCATTCTAGATCTTCACATTCTTCAACTTGTTTCTTTAGGTCATATTCTGATTTTTGTTCTTCCCTTCAAATAGCTTGAAATTCTGGAAGACCTTCAACAGCTTTGCTTGCAATAGGTAGTGCTCTGTAATGCACATGTGCAAGCCTTCTATGCCAAAGATTATTTGGGTCTACTATGTCATGGATCAAGGCTTGTTCTGGATGGCCCTTCAATTTGTACAAGCCTCCTTCTTATTCTCCAATCACTACCGCATCATCAATAGTCCTTCCTTTTGTCCACATGATGACTTGACCATCTATGAATGCAACCCGCATTCCTTTTGCATCAATGCTGAAATGGAGAGAAGGTTCTTCTTGAGTCCTGGAACAAACAATACTTCTTTCATTGTTAGAGACTTACCAGAGTCTAGCTTGTATGAAGATTCCCCACTACCTTTTATTGGATATTGGTAGTCATCTCCTAGTTTCACCTTGTGAGGTGATTCATGTTCTGACAGTCTTACAAAGGATTCCTTGAATCCCGTCATATCTTTGGAAGCCCCACTGTCTATAAGCCAATCATCACTTCCATGAGTAATGTTACCTGTGAGAGATGATATCAGAACATATTCATCCTCACTTGAAGAATCTTCACTTTCATATCTGGATCTCTTTTTGGATGGTTCATCATCCTCTACAGCATGAGCATGATGTCTTCTTTGGCCTTGACCAAGTTCTTCCTATGAAAGGCTTCTAACCTCGTCTCCCTCTGAAACTGGAACCTCTATACTCATGTAGGTGTCCAATCCATTTTCTTCATAGAGATCAAATACTTCTATGCTTGGAAGTTGTCAACTTCACCAAGTTATCATCAAGCTGTTGCGATAGATCACTTTGAAATGAGAACCTCAAATGAAAATAGCAAAGGATTAGATCTTACCGATTTGAGATGTACGTCTTGGTTCCAGAGCTCGCTGATCTAGGGTTTGTCACAGAAACCCTAATTTTTAAAACTTGGAATATTTCAGATATGATTGGATAGACAGATATATCTCTTCAAATGGAGTTTTCCAATGTACTCCTTTTCTGAAAACAGTGGAGGGAAGCTCCCGGAACAGGAAGCCCTAATTTTCCAATTTCTTCTGTAGAAATTCCTGTTACTGTTTCTATGATATATCCCAAATTTATGCTCCTCTATGTCTGAAATTTCTTACTAAGGTAACCTTGCATGTCCCTGATCCAACAACGTAGGTTTCATCAGAATGTGTTTCACCATTTGGGATTTATGATCCTTTTTCCAAGGTGACCTGTTACAGGACTGTTCAGAACAGTGAAGTTGTACGGAATGACACGTGTCACTGGTTCATATTTTGAGTCTGATATTATTACCAACTAAATTACAGTCCGTTCCCTTTCTGTAACATCTTCAGGAATTCCATTTGGACCTCTGTAGCCCAAGATATTGCAATTCTCCCCAGGTGTCCTGTTTATGGATGATTTCTAGAAGAGGATGGAACCCTAACTTTGAGAGATCATATCTCCTGGAATATAGCGAATATGAGGTTGAAGTTTGGATACAGTGTTCATCAGGTTTTGAGCTTCGGCCCCTGCAATTGTAAACTTCTAAGACTTCGCTAACCTCAGGATATAGCTACTGTACCAAAAATTATCAGTTTTAGTATTTAGGGTTTTTCCAGCTCGGGGTCAAACTAGGGTTTGACTTTCCCGAAGTTTCACCCAACCAAATTTCTTGATCCAGGTCTGTAAAATTCGGTTTTGATGAGGAGAATAATCCTATGCTTGTCTCACTCAAAAATTCCTCTTCTGTAGAAAGCCCTAATTTCCGACCCCAGTGACAGGTCCAAAACTGAAAAACCTCAGAATTGAATTCTGTTTCGACAGAAAGATGCGCCCTAGGGAGGAGAGTAATTCCACCTTAATTTTGCTGAAAATATGTGGAGGAAGATCCACAAAATAGGAATCCCTAGTTCCCGCTGCTGCACAGTGTCTTCTTCTCAGGTTAGCTCTGATACCATGTTAGTTTTTCAACATTTAAGCTAGCATTATGTTAGGATCTTTACTGAGAGAATAACAAGTACATCAATCAAGCACAAGAGACAATGAACACAATGTTTTTGATTGGGGAAACCATAAATGGAGAAAACCCCGCAACTTCCTCAAGATAGAATCACCACAAGATGTAAGACCCGAAAATAGTAAGATGCACTCCCAACAGCAGTAGTCTTCTTCTTCTGTCTAGCCCCAGTATTTCCTTCTTCACTAGTGCGCCACACTTGAGTGAGTGAATGATGTGTGTGATAAATAGAGAGTCTCACTCTCTATTTATATTCTTCCGTTCACTTGAAGTGCACTCAATCATGTCGGCCCAACTTAACAATTACTTACTCAAGCCTACACCTTAATGAGTGTATAATAACTCGAGTGCCCCGAAACTGTGGGGACTTAAACAATGACTTGACATGACTTGTTTACATTATTAATCTTCCCGATCGGAACATCGAGGCATGACAATATGACTCAAATACATAATATAAACATCCCGGAATAAACATTGGGTTACAATATATAAGATACATAGAAGAATACATTCCGAAGTTACAAATACATCAACACTAGTGGGGTAGTTACTGGGATTCCCAGTGCACCTTTTTTTTCCCTCTCCTTCATGCATACTACTCAAAGTGCTCCAAGTGGATCCTCCTCATTTGTCCAGGGTTTCCCATGGAATGGGGGGCACATTCCCCCATCCACTCCTTATGTAGGTCCTACACTTGCATATGTGGGCATGCAGTTTGGAAACACAAATGCTTATGGGCAAGGTTTCCAGACACCAGTTTCGAACCCTTTCATGAGCTCTCCCTTTTCACTGTTTAGTGGAGGGATACCTGCTCCTATTTGTCAGACTCTAGTTTCATCTAGGGCAGCTCAATCCACTTATAGTGCACCACACACAATTAATCCAATGGCTTACGGGTGGAATCCTTTTCAAAGTAGTCAGACTATTTCACAATTGGCGGTTGGAGGAAACCCCACCTTTTTGTTTGGGAACCAGGGGGCAGGTCCTTCTACATCCTAGACTCATGCTTTTCAAGCTCTGGTTAGGCCTAAACTTCCCTTCCTGGAAACTTTAAACTTGCTAGACTTGTCTAAGTTGATGAATGACCCAGTCCAGAATAGTTCCATGTGGCCACCTGTTCCTAACAAGTTACCTCCAGACATTTCTAAGTTTGAGGGAAAAGATGGCGAAGATCCATGTGCCCATATAACCACTTTTCACCTATGGTGCTCTTCAAACTCACTGAATGATGACACCGTTTGCTTGAGGATTTTCTAGAGAACCTTGATTCATGTTGTAGCAAAATGGTACATTGAACTTCCCTCTACTACATATGACAATTTTTTGGACTTAGCAACTGTGTTCCTTAATCTCTTCTAGCTTCCTATCCGGTATGATGTCGACACATAATTGTTGTCAACTTTTTGGAAAAACAAAGCCACACATATATCAGATCACATCCAACAGTGGTGAAGATAGAAGAGGCTTATCAAATCCACCATACCCCCTGAGTTCTTATTAGAGTGGTTCTTGAAATATTTACTACCTTATATATCTAAGGACGTATCCACTTCGGGGGTGACCACAAAAGAAGAGGCTATCCTTAGGGCCCAATAGTTACATTTGATTTATGCTCAGTCTGTGATCTTGTATGAGATTGTACCTGAGGCACCACGGTCTACCAATAATGTCGAGAAACCCAATCCTGGACCCCATGTCGATGGTGTGGTTGGTTTAGTTAATTATCCCACTATAGAGTCATTGGATAAGCAACTCCATGAGTTGTCAGTGAAGCAATCTACAATGGAGGAAGCAAAGGATGCCACTCCCTCATCTCAAACTGCAACTATTTTTGTACAGTCTTCTCAGAAGGGCAATCAACAGCCCAGTGGGGAAAATAAGAAAGGGAAGACGAGTGAGGGTAATCAACACAAGAATGATCCCACAAATAATGTTGATGGGGGCAAGAAGGATAAGAAGAAAGTGAAGTTTCCTTGTAAGTTTTTCCAGGGAGACCACCTAACTCATCAATTCCCTCTCATAGATCAAGCTCATAAGTTACTTAAAAATCTACAACCGGATGTCCTAAAGGATCCATTTCCCCAAGGACAGAAGACAAATTTTGTTTCTAATGCATCCGAGGCACTTCTAGTTCTCCCCCTAATCAGAACTATGTCAATATGGTATGTTCTAATATCTTGCTCCAGACAAGAAACAACAATGATGAAATGGAGGATCCTGAGAAGGGTAAGTCTATTGGTGAAACTTCTAACACTCTTATTATCGAGAAACCTACTGATCTAATTCCTAAGATATAGAAAGGTGTATTTAAAAAAGCATTTCACAATCCTAACTCTAGGGATGCTTCTAACTACTCTGTGGTGGAAGATTTGGCTCAAACTCCTTGTGCAATTTCTGCATTGGAAGTGCTATAGAGTTGTCCTGCTCAGTGGGATGCCCTCTTAGCAGATTTAGGAAACCTAGATTCGTCGAGCCTGTTGGCAAAATTTAATATGTCATATGTTAAGATTCACCTACCATATCATGTGGCTTTTTTAGTAGATTTAGTTCATGGTAGCAAAACCATTGGACATACAATTATTGACGAAGGTGCTTCCACATGTGTAATGTCAATTTCTTGCTGGAAGGATTTAGGTTCCTAGGAGCAATTTCCGTCAATTACCTTGCTTACTACTTTCGACGGAAGGTCTTTCCATCCGCATGGTATCCTACCAGCTTTTGAGATTAGGTTGGCAGGGAAAGTAGTGTCTGTTGAAGTAGAGGTGATTGATGCTCCTTTGGACTATAAATTTCTTTTAAGGAGAAGGTGTACTTACACCATGTGTGCGATTTCCTTGGCCATTCTTCGAGTGGTGGTTTTTCCACATGAAGGGAAGTTGGTCACTGTTGACCAACTCAGTTTCACTCGGAAGGGCCCTTTGGAAACTAATGAGTCCACTATACCTTTTTTTATCAGACTAAATCGACTAATGAGAGCTTGGGGGTTGGAATGTATTCATCGTTAATGGGCACATTTGATATCCAAGCCCCGATCAATTATCTAGGTTCTATGAGTGTAGGTAAGTATATTGTGATGGTTATCGATAGAACTGATCCTTGGGTCCTTCCTTCCCATTATGAACCTAAAATTCCCTTATCTGTAGTGGAAGTTGCTTATCAAGCTGTTGTTGACACCACTGTCGATTCTATCACGACTCCTTCTATAGTCTCAAAGGAGTTGGAAGAAGCTTATCTGCCTGCTTGGGTAGAGAACTCTTTATATTCGTATGACTTCTTAGACATGTTTTTTCCTTCGGATGAATCCATTTTGGAAGCCATGAGTGGGAAAGATAATATCTGTGAATATCTTCACCATAGGTCCTACTTTCTTCCAGAACAAAGTAGAATTGAAAACCAAGAGTTCCATGTGAGACTGGTAGAAGATGTTGATTTACTGATTTGTGAGACTGAGGATAGTGCTATTGAAGGGGGAGGGGAATGTAATACCCCAGTTTTAACCCCACTTGCATTAAAAATACATGATACACATATTGTAAATAATCTTGGTGCGGAGCTAAAGGCCAAGGCCCCAACATCGATTTGGTTATGTTGTGTTTCTGTTTTGGGAATTGTCACCGAAGGTATATCAGTACATACAACATATAGTTAATTGTGGCATCATGTAAACACACATTTTAATTAAATAACCCAACCAACTATGTTCAAGGCAACTAAATTGAGAAGGGGCATGATTCCGAGGGATAAGGAAGGGGGGAATGTTGAACTTTGAGTCATGGGGGAAGAGCCATGTGTCACCCCTCTCTTTTGCTCACCACCACCTTGGTTTTTTGTTGGTTAGTTGGGACAGTGAATTGGTTGGCAAAAAAAAAACCACTCCTACACTCATGCCTACACTCTCTCTCCACGACGCGTCTGTTGGCTTGTCCACTAGCTCGATCGTGAGCCTGTTTAGTTCCTTCACACGAGGGAGTTAAAGGAATCCACATTCCATTGTTGGGGGTTCACCTTCTCTCTTAGGATTTCTAGTCGGTGGGTTTTCTTCCCCATTCACGCAGAAGATAGTTCTCCTCTACCTCACAAATTCGAGGGCTGGTGGATTGTTTCTCTCCTCTGATCATGCAGAGAGTGTGTCTTTTTCCACCATTGTCAGATTTCTTAATGTTCTGTTCTTCCCATCATTGAAATTTTGTTTGTAATTGCATCCATAGTTCTGTGAGTTGCGTTCTGTCTCTCACACAAAGTTACAAGTCGGAACCTGTTTCATTCTCGGTCTGTACAAGTTTTCCTAGCGACTGCAGTGAGATTTATGCATTGTGTCCTCAGAGTTGATCATGGGCTGTCATTGCCACGATTTGTTTGGCTGTGTCTTTTCCCCCCTCACGCACAGACTGATAATCATTTTCCTTTCCCATTGCTGTTTGTGTAATTTCTCCAACTATTGCCTTGAGGGATTGGTGTGGGTTCATAGTTGTTGTGGGCTACTATTGCCATAATGGATTGACTGTGTTTTTCCCTTGTAAAATCTTGAATAGCGGTTTGGCTGCCTGCATGTAGTGGTTTTTTCCTCGGACTGCATTGGAGTGGTGAATGAGGGCCTGAGGTGCTTGAGAAACTTGGTGGACTGAGAACCACACAGATAGAGCTACTAAGTTGGCTTCCTTCTCCACAACCCCTGAATAGCACTGGAAGGGAGATTAGGGTTTGAGGGACTGCGTTGCAGAGAAAGGTTTGATTTCCTTGTGTTGGGTGTGTGTGGGTGTTCTAAAAGCTAGACTGGTTCTGGTGTTGGTGTCTGTAGCTCTTCAATGAGCTCACCAGCTTAGCATTAGTCTTTCCTAGCTCCTAGATGGCCTGATAAACCCAACTTTGTTGGCTTGGCTGATCCGTTGTTCGCCTGATAAACCCAACTGTGTTGGTTTGGCTGAACTGTGTACCCTTGTGGTGTTGTTATCCATGACTATGTGTAAGTCTGTTTAGTTCCTTATTCCTTGGGGAATCATGCCCGGCTCGGTGGTGGCAGCATTGCTGAGAGATTAAAGAGCACGCGAGCCTACGGTTGGGTGGAACGTTGTAGTGACGTAGCTAGTTGATGAACAAGCTCTTTATAAGATAAGTATCCTTACCTAACTTGTGTCTGCAATCATATTTACTGTTAATGAATGCTGATATACATGTTAAATGCTGATCGTTATATGCATGAAGTGTTGATTGATATGTTTTGCTTCCATTGTGTATAATGAATGGTTATGCTTCGTGATATGTTTTAACACTTAAAGTATCATGATTCAGCATTATATGTATATGTATGTTCATGTTCATGGGGCTAGATCCCTAGATTATTGACGTATAGTAGTGTCCTCTTCACCGGTCGGTATAGTATCCTAGTTTAGAACAATTTATTGTCTTTCTGGTACCCATGCCTCAGTTGTGCTAGGTTTGCAGGAGCCTTCTTAGTATTTTTCATGACAAAATGAGCCTCATTTTGCATATTTTATGAGCTATCCTTGTTATAAGGCTCCCCACAGTTTTGGAGTTTCTTTAGGCCCAGGTCTAACTCCTCAAAATAGACTTGACTATCGAGTAAACTTGTTCGTTCATACTTGTTAAGAATAAGTGAACGTGCATCAACATTGGTGGTAGTTTATCATTTTTTCGGACCATGTGGAATATTTATGAAAAAGGAGCACTCTCTTTTCTTCGGAATTGAGAAGAGTATTATTAGGTATAGGTTTATCACTTTTCTGGACCCGAGGGACTAAAATTACAGAAAAGTAACACTCGATATGACCTTATTTTTTTCTTTTCGTGCTCTAGACCTAAACATGAAAAATATTCCGAGCATACTTTATGTCTTTGTCATGCTCGCTAAACTTAAAGAACAAAGCATCGAGTTTACTGTTGTAAGCCCCGTTTCTCGTAATCAAATGGATCTTTCCGAGTGATCTTTCCTTCCTTCACACTCATTAAACTTAGGTTACCTGCCACTTCTAAAGGTGCATTGGTCTGGTATTAGTTTACCCCTTTTTTGGACCTTGCTGATTAAGTATGAAAAAAGTATACCTTAGTCCTCCGGGAGCTAAGAGAGTTCTTCTGTGGATTTTTTTATACTTTTTCGGCCTCAGGAGACTAAATTGTATGAAAAAGCACCCCCTAGAGTCTTCTCCATATTTTTCAGACTCTCAAAACATGAAAACACCAATGAGTATGTACTAGTTCAAGCTCGTAAAATCCATGAATAAGTGACATTATCAAGCATTATTCTCTCCCCTCTTCAAGCTTGTAAAATATGAAAAGAGACCTGATTTGAATTTCCTGGACTCGTTAAAATTTAATAGGAAAGATAAGGAATAAGTACTCTCTTTGGGTTATAAACAGTGGCAGCATGTAGTCCTTGAACAAAGCACTCTCTGAACTTTCTAATACTCATGTCTCAGTTTACACTTTTAACTCAGCTATTACTTTGAGTTTTTACTCCTCCACTTGTCCTTTATACATGGGGAATCTGATCATGTCTCCTACATGACAGATAAGTCTAGTTGTCCTATCTACAAGTCAAAAGTTGCCTTGGGTCATCTCTGTGTCATGCTCATTGTTCAAGGATTTGTATCTTCATCTGATTATTATTCTGATTCCCATCATTATCCTATCCAAGTATTACTTGTGTCTACCTTTCCATATCCAGTTCCTAGTCACTCTTGTAATCCGTTGGAGGATTCATTGCCTTCCTCATCACATTACGGTTTCTCATCAGCACCTCCTGAATACGAAGACCTATAGTTTTGATGGTGGTACCTTAGGATTCACTACCATTATTGGTGAATTACTTTGCTTCAGTTGTCAGCATCAATCATTGACTGGCATTCTGTTGAGTTCCTTCCAAGTTCACCTTTATAGCCTAAGTTGCGCAAGATTGTGTTATTTTCAACTACACAGCTTCCAGATTTTGAAGACTCATCATTATATATTGTGGCTTCGATCCACCTTTATAATATACGTGGCCTTGTTACCCTATCATATGATGTAATAAAATATTGTAAAGGAGCTAGTGTTCTATTATATTGAACATGGCATCCTCATATATGATTTTGTATATGACTTTGATATGTATTTGTTTCAGGTATCTCCTCTGCTTCCTTGGTAACCGAGTTCTCCAAGATTAAAATATTTTAATGTATTTCATCCATCACTTCCCTTTGACCTCACACATTAGGGGCCATCTGTTATCATGTAAAATGAAACTTCTCCATCTGAGTACTAACACCCAATGTGTCAAAACGAAAAAGGAAAAATTGGATTGAAGTAGCCAAAACACTATAGACAGGCATCACCTTTGATACAACATGCTGCATATATTTTTGATTGGACATTAGGGTTGAATTCATGGTTATTTGCATAGCAACCTGCGTATCACATGCGAGTATGCATTACACCCATGGGTTTCCTTAAATAAAAATGTGTATTATATACGACTTGCCTATATCAATAGTCGCGTATTCCTTAATTTGAAGTTAAAAATATAAAACATGATTAGTCAAGGAAAGTTGAGCCCTTAATCATAACTATCTCAATAGTCGCGTATTCCTTAATTTGAAGTTAAAAATATAAAACATGATTAGTCAAGGAAAGTTGAGCCCTTAATCATAACTATCTCAACTTCCTCAACCATATCAACATTCAAAACCTCTCTCTTTCCTCATGTATAAATAGAGGGTAGGGGTCGACACTAATCAATCATACTTAGTAGAGAAAAGTTATGCTGGTGGTTTGCCTTCAGATATCTTGGAGCAGCATAACCCAGTGTCCTTGGTTTGCAGAGGAGCACTTGTATCAGATGTTGGGTTGTAATCTCACCACACTTGTTTATCAATAAAGAAAGTTCTTCTTCCAATATTGTGCACTCTTGTATATTGTGATTTATGAATTATCTCATTGTTATTATGAATATGTTATTTCATTAACTATTGATATAATATATAAGATATTGCAGGGAGATATTGTTCTTTGCAGGTGATTGGAGATACCCTGGAAGCTGTAGAAGGGAGTTGAAGAGGAGAAGAAAAGCTAGGATTGACCGTCATAAACAAGGTATGCCCAATTTTCTTCCTATTCCTATTTCAATTTTGGAAATGGCTGATTGTCTGCAAGTAAGTTAGTAAGTTGGTAACCCTAGAGTCCATAGGTTATAAAGGTGTGTTTTCTTGAACAACAGGGGCTATCTTAGCTCCCTCATGAGTTTCTAGTTTGTTGACACTTTGAGTTGACAGACTTGACTAGGTCCCATGTTTTCCAAAATTCTTATTTGTTGAGAAGTTGTTGTTCTTCTGGTATGGGGGTGGTTTAAATTATTTCCTTCTGTTGTCAGCATAGGATTTTTGCTTTTCTTTCTCTTTGTTTAGGTTTTTGATCATGTTTTGATTGTGCTCATAATAGAGACTTACCTTATGTAAGGCTTCCTCCAAAGTATCGGGAGCATCAAATTCAATCTTGTCCTTGAAGTAGGTAGGAGGGCATCCTAGGAACTATTGTATTTTTACTTTCTCATCATTGATGTAAAAGGTATGCAATGCAAAATTTCTAGGAATTTGCTGTTTAATGCATCCATAGTTAGGGAACCCAATTTTAATTCATGAAAATCTCTGATTTTCTTATCAAAGAACAATTCAAACATATACTTTTCTCGAAATAGTTTCTTGAAGGTCTTCCATTTGAGATCCTTCTCTTTTAGTTTCTTAGTGAGTTTTAAATCTCTCCACCACCTGACAAATTTACCATTCAGATTGTAGATGTTTAGTCGATATTTCATGCTATTAGAGTAATCATGTACTTCAAAATATTTGCTCATCCTCAAGAGCCATTCTTCATCTTTTGCTCCCGCATATAGGTCTCCTTGAAATGCTAGAGCCTTGGTTTTCCAAAACTCTTGGGCCTACATGATATTATTGTTTTTATGTTTCTTTTTGCATGGGGAAAATGAATTTGTTTCTGAAGTATCGCTATTGTAGCAATCTTTGGTATCTTTAGTGAAGGAATCTAAATATTCTTGAAATTTCCTTGCTTTTTAGGTTATGGGATAAAATTTATATTTTCATGACAATGTTATTCACTAGCTCACTTGATAAGTGTATTTTTTTATGCATGTTTCTTATCTCTATAAGTTTTTACAACATTGATTGGTTTATTTCATGTTGTTCCCTTCATTCTTTGATGTTGTCATTCTTGAAACTCTAAAATTAAGCTTGTAGGCTCTGTACTATTTTCAATAGTTAAGAGGGTGTAGCATCCCAAAGGCCATCATTCAGTTCAACCACAAATTCCTCTTCTCAAGGTGGTGAGTTTAGGTTATCGTGCTTACAATCAGTCTTTTCAGTTTCCTTTTTGTTTCTGAGAATAAATTGTGCAACAAATAAAATCTATTAGATTTGTTCAAATTTTGATTTTGCAGCAGTTTGGTGACAAGATCATAAGTCATTTAGTTAATTTATCTGTAATACCACTTGTGATGTCCCTCAAATACACCCTATTTTCTTTTTGTAAGGGTATTTATTAACTTATAAAACATATGGAGATTTCTGTCTTGCTTGGTTTTAACCTCATATTTAAAAAATCAACTTCAACACTAGTTTAAATGTGCTGATTCTTCGTAATTATACTTTCGGTTTCTATGATTCTTCTTCCATCATTGATAGGGAATTGTCGTCACTGTTTCGTCGCATGACTCTTTATTTATTTTCCCGCTTTGCAAAATATGGTCTTAGTTGGTTTTCTGTTCTTTACAAGTTAATCTAAATGTTATCTTTCAAATAGTTTGAGAATATCCCATTTCTCCTTGTATGGTTATTGGCCCATAGAAGCACTGGGCTTACTTAACATGTTGGATAATATATTTTATGCTCTTCTTTTACATGTACCCTTATTCTCGGTATTTGATGCATACAGTTTCTTCCGATAAGGTATATGGGTTTAATTCACCAACTTACTATCTCTAGTTTTATGATGTCTATCTTGTAGATTATAGTTCTCAATTAGTTATAAAAACTATGATTGTAAATCTTTTCATCCCAAGGATTCGATCCTTGGCTATAACTATTAGTGTGAACCCATTTTATTATTGTAGCTATATCCCAAAACTTAAATCAAATCCCCTTAAAACTCTTCACATCCCCATGTCCCATGATTAAAATGAGTTCATGCTAACAACGATAACCAATGATCGAATCCTAGGGATAAAATGATGTAGAAGCATAGTTGTTATATCTAATTGACAATTGTAATCTACAAGATAGACATCATAAAACCAGACACAATAAGTTGGTGAATTAAAACCATATACCTTAGAGGAATAAACTCTATGGATCAACTACTGAGAATAAGGGTACCTTAAAAATATGAGCAAAAAATATATATTATCCAACATCCTAAGTAATCCCAGGACTTCTATGGGCCAATAACCATACAAGTTGAAATGGGATATAGTCAAACTATTTGAAATACAACCTTTACATTAACTTGTATAACATAGCCAACCAACAAAGACCATATTGTGCATAGTAGTAAAAAAAATAAAGAGTCATGGGACGAAACCATGACGACACTTCCTTATCAATGACGGAAGAATGATCATAGAAATTGGAAGTATAATTATGAAGAATCATCACATTTAAACCAGTGATGAAGTTAATTTATTAAATATGAGGTTAAAATCAATCAAGAGAGAAATCTCCACATGTTTTATAAGTTTATAAAGACCCTTAAATTTTTTTTTGGGTTGTGAGGGACATTAAAGGAGCCTACTACTTCTAATTTAGCTGGATACCATACTATTGACCAACTCATCACTTAGTACTGTGGTGGGAACGTAGAAGCTCAAGTGTCAGGATAGATTGGGATTTCCCACATTGTGGACCTATGGGTTTGGTTTGTGGTAGCTATTGTGGTTTGGGTGCTTGGGGTGACGAGCACCAACATTATTATTGGTTGTCATATTTGATTGGTGGAGTGGGTTATGACCAAACATCGAGTAGTCTAGGGGTGCATAATGTTACTGCATCTTCTTGAGATGCTAAAGTTATAGGTCTGTCCGGGGTTATAGGACTTTCACTTATGGGAGTGTACTGTGTTTATAATTCTTTGAGTGGTTCCCAAAGCTGTGGAAATTGGTGGTAGTGCCTATGCGAGGGCCAAGGGAGGAAAATATAGAATTTTGGGGGTGCTTGATTCCTAGGGATGGTGGTGACGAGGTAGGATCGATTTTCACAGAGCACTACCTACATGTGTGGTGCTAGAGGATCGAGGTGATGGAGAGATATCCCTAGATTGGGATGGAATTCCATGGGGATGACAAATTTCCTATCATAGTGGGTAGTTGGGCTGGCTGAGGCACATGAGATATAATTATACATGCTTTGGACATCTTGTTTAATGCACATGTTTTATATATATATACATTGGGTACTGACCTTGGATTATGTTTTGGTGCAGATTTCAGGCCTATGAGACCAAGCACATTATCGACTAATACAAATGTTCCACCCTATCTAGGGCCTCATTGTCTTAGGCAGCGTGATGAGGTAGTTGCTGGAGTAGGGGGAGTAGAAGGTCTTGTAGGTGGTGCTGCCCCTTTTGGGGGGCCTGATCCAGGGAACCTATTTATTGCAGTTTTGGATGACTAGGAGAGGTGGCTACCTATCCTGGTGATGAGCATAGATAATCATCCATTAGGTTTTCTCAGCAATGATAAACTATCCCAAGTGTTAGGTCTCCCGATAGAGTGTGTTCCTAGTTGGTGCCAGGTGATGCACATGGTTGCGATGGTGGGTCATGTAACATAGGGAGATTAGGGAGGAAAGGGTCCTCGATCAGCATGACTAACATCATCTCTAGGTATAGGGATAGCTTCAGGTCCATGAGGACCACTAGCAGTGCATGCAGAGGTGGTTACCCCTTTGGTGATTTCAAGGCCTCATGCTCCATTAATAGGAGAGGCTCCATGGGTTAGGGTCACTCATGTATTGTGTTTTTGTATAGGGGTATGAGCCCCATCTTGTAAATGAAATAAAGACTACAAAATACTACAAATCCATGATTTATTCTGGTTTGTAGTCAAAAGAAAGACTACCTTATACTTCTTACATGACTATACTAAGGGTACAGAACTAAGTCAAAACACATATTAGAAGTGTACTTTCAGTCATCATTGTTACTTGCATAATTGAAATCAATAAACCCAACTAGTGGTTCTAAATTGTGAAAATATTTAATACCTTAATTGATAAGTTCCCGTAATATATTGAACCATTCTCTTTGAAATTTTCCAGTGGCTTTTTCTAGTATCTTGCATGAACCAAGAAACAACACTAACAACAAAGGAGAGATGAGGCCGACTATGAGTTAAGTAAATAAATCTACTGATAAACTGTCGATAAAGGGTGGAATCGACTCAAGAGAGTCAAATCCTTTGGAAAATTTGATGCCCAACTGATAAGGTGTTGCACAAGACTTACAATCATCCATTTTGAATCATTTCAAAACATCCAAAGAATGATTTTGGTTGAGAAAGGAAGACACCACCATTCATTTACAAAATTTGAATTCCTAGAAAGAAATTCAAAACACCAAGATCATTAATTTGAAATGTATCCAAAATTTGTTTCTTCAAGATCAAATTCAAGTCAACATTGTTTCATGTTATTACTAAATCATCAATATACAATGCCACAATCAAGGTATTACTATGAACATGTAATGCATAAATACTGTGATCAGATTCACAATGTTTGAAGCCAAGATTAATAAATAAATGATCAATCATCTCATACAAATTATGGGAGGGTTGCTTCAAACCATGCAAATACTTCTTCAGTCGACAAACAAGATTGGAATCTGTCACAAAACTATGAGGTTGCTTCATGTATATTTATTTAGACAAGTCTCCATGAAGAAGGCACTTTTCACATCTAGTTTAGGAAGTTACAATCCAAACCGAACAACAAGAAAAATTGTTAATTGAATTAAGTTCATATTTGCAACAAGGAAAAATGTTTCAATGTAGTCATGTCCTTGTAGCTAAGAGAATCACTTGGCTACTAGTTGATGCTTGTGACATTCCACATCACCTTGAGATCTAAACTTGGTCATGTATACCCATCAACATTTAAAAATATTCTTTCCATTTGGTTAGGTGTTAACAAGGGGTTTTGGATACATGAGTTGCACAACATCGCAGATGATGCGCAAGCTCAAAGACACCACGCAAGTGAAAGACGGTGCACAAGATCGAAATTGAATATTCTGTGTAATTTCGTGCCAGCTTTTGTAGTTTTGGACCATATTTTGTGGATATTGGTCATTATTTTGTAGAATCAGTTAAGAATTAGTTAGAAGTTGTCTAAGTGGACCTCGAATGTAAAGGAACAAGCCTATAAATAGATGTTGACTCGCGAGTATTAGCGATCGTGATCTGGGAAAATATCTTTGAGTATCGGATTGAGATCTATCAATATGTGAATTGTGATTTTTGAGCATAAGTAATATGACAAGGCAGAAGTTTATCTAAATTACTGTGTCTTTCTGTTTTACTGTTTTATTATTTCTGCAACTCAAATGATGAATGTTATGTGAATGGGCGACATGGACCTATGATGCGATGCTTTCCTGTTGTAGATGATGTTAATTTACTGGATTTTGTTTGCACATCATGATGCGATTTGTTGAAGAATAATGATGAATATTTCTGTGAATTCTTAAGTGAATTTTACGTTGTGCTAAGTTGATAAGTTGATGCACATGGTCCCTTCCCTTTCTGTGGAAACTTGGCTTCGTCAGCTCTCCCTCGAACATCTCAGGTGAGACTTCATCCGGTCTATGGGTGTTGCTGAACAAGGTAAAGCCTATCTAGGTCGGTGCTTAGGGAGATCGTGGTGGTTTCGGTGTCGAGAGAGTGGGAACCCTTGTCAACCTAGTTTTGTTGGTTGGGTTTGTGCCAACAAATGGTTCCATTGCTAGGACCTTGTTGTGACTGACGGAAGGACATGTGGCATCCGACGAGACCAGAAATTCAAGATTGGTTCGACCAAAAGCTGCGCGAATTTGCTGAGACAAAAAATTAGAACTCTGGACTGATGACAGATAAGTGGTTGGCAAGACACATACATGATAGTCCACATGATTATTTTTTCTCTAAATTAACAATCATCTTGTACGAGTGGTTGACATAGTTTACTTATCGCAAGAACAATTTCCAAGGAGGTGAGCCAACATCTTGGACTCGGGAATTGATCCAGGAGTGGTAGGAAACCAACAACAAAGCATCGTGGGCTGCTGAAGTCTGGTTGGACAACATCTTAGAAGGCTATATCACCGAGTTCTTGGTTGATACTACTAAGTATTACATCGAAGCATAAAGGGAATTTTTCAACGAGCACAGAGTTAGGTTCTTATTATCGTTGCAATTGTCAATTACAATGCTTGTATTTGAAAAAGGCATACTAAAGATGCACCTCGAGTAGTAAAACTCTAGTGTGCGGGGGCTGTGGATACCGAGAAAAAGGAGGGATATGAATGGAATGGTATGGGGTATATGGGTACAAGTTACGGTGAGACTGTGAGAAAATCTGAGGAAGAAAGTGGTCTTGCGAGAGGAGGAGCAAGGTTTTGATAAGAGAAGAGGCATAGGAAAGGGGAAGGTCCTGCTGCGATCGAAACACAAGACCGCAAAGGAAGACCACACGGGACGAAGAGATCCCAGAGTGATGATGAGGACAACTAGACCGAGACTACGCCTAGGGCATATGCAAGATCAAACCCCAACAACAATGTACCCATGCCTCCGTGCACTACGTCGCAATTAGGAAGAAACACGAGTTCAACACCGACGTGTTAGACATGTCGACAACATTCTAATAGTAGCAGTAAATTAGCATATATAGGAAGAAGGCCAAGAAAGGTGGGTGATAAAGAAAAGTTACAATTGTTCCATTGAATTGGGACTGAGGATCTAGAACAATACTGGTTCCTATGTGAGGAACTATGGATTGTCATATAGACTGTAGATGATTAAGTTAAGAAGGAGCAGTTGGAAACAACCCTTCAGGGTCGCACATTGTATTGGTTCATGAAGTTTATACAAGTTTCTACAGGGACTCCAATAAAGACATTGGAAGAGTTTAGGAAAGGACTGATTGAAGAATTCAGAAAACCAAAGTCTGAATCGCAGTACATTACAGAACTAAAATAAGTTAAGCAGTATCCCAATGAGACTGTTTGGGATTTTGACCAAATATTCAAGACACTAGTGGCATGAGTCATTTTTGAGATGAGCGACATTCAACATAAGGAATGGTTCATTGCAGCATTGTTAACTCATATCAGACTATCGTTTATGCAGCAGAATATTGCGACACAAAGAGAGGCTCTGGAGATCACCATGAAATTAGAAGCTTCCCCAGTCGGAGAAAATGCAGCTGGTATGAACGAGATTCAGGCGCAAATAGGGAACTTAACACTTCAGTTACAAGAAATAAAGAAAGGTAAAGAGCATAATGAAGATATTTGGTGCACTCGGTGTCGCGCAGACGGACACACCAAAGATACTTTCCTAGATTTCCAAAATGATATGTTGTGAGGAGCACTGAACCCATTGAGTTACGATAGTGTACCATGGTGCTGCATTTTTCAAGTATACAGACATCGAAATGAGGAATGTGGATACATGCAGAAGATGGTGATGAAGCCGATGAACCTATATTGTTCAGTTTGTCGATCTGTTAGGCTCGAAGATAAAGATTGTCGCGCATATGACCTACTCCAAGAAAGAACATATGACTCATACTATGTAAAGGGTGAGGACCATTGGGTAGTACAACAACCACACACATAGGTGGTGCAATCACCACCTCAACAATAGTATGTACCTCCACCACAGATGCAGTTTATACTGCAGCAACAGATGCAATAGCCACACCAACTGTTTGCGCCACAGCCGCAGTATAATCAGATACCGATGGCGCCGCAACAACCACAATATGTTCAGTTCACACACTATGTTCAGTAGTAGCCTAATCCCCCGCAACAAAAAATGGCTTAGCCACAGTACCAACAATAAGGAGGATTTTGAGGACAAGGAGGAGGTAGACAAGGTTGTGGACCTGTCCAATGTTACAATTACGGTGTGTTGGGGAATTACCAGAGAGATTGTTCGTAGGTACAGTGTACATGCATGTATTGTACCATGATTGGTCACAATGTTGAGAACTGTCCACAAGTGATTGCGAGGTGGCAGGTTGGAAATGTACCGCAGTTACAAAATCAGAATCAATTGCAAAACCAAAATCAGTCGTAGAGCCAAAATCAAGTACAAAATCAACCTCCATTGCAGAATCAAGCGCAGAACCAAATTCCAATTCAGAACCATAATACAAATCATAACCTGGGTCAACCTGTGAATCCCCCATTAAACCAAAATCAAGGACCAACGGTCAGGACGATTTCAGTGGAACCCAGGATGCAGGATGTTGATGTCGTAGTAATCATGTGCGGAGGTGCGATGACTGGAGAAGATATCCCCCATCCACAAATTTGGTTGTCTGGGAAGAAGAAGGTGTAGTTTGAAATCGATGCTGAGAAGGAAACATTCTTTGAAGCACATGATCTGGTCGGAAGGAATCCTGGTAAGTCACCTATTTATGAAATTCCCATTGCTTTTGATTCTTCATTGGAGGCGGGTCCATCGCGAAAGCATGATACCTTGAAGATCTTCTTTGAGAGTTGTTTGTCACTGGAAATAGATCTCGATGTTGTTGTCGGGATGGAAATATTGTTGTATCGACTGACTAAAGGACATAAGGATTCCACAGTGAATTCGTCGCATAAGAAAAAGATGGGGAAAGAGATATGCATGAACATTTAGATTGGGGACTATGAGGTAGATTCAGTCATCCTGGATCTAGGATCATATGTTAATGTCTTGACAAAATAGACATGGAAGAAGATAGGGAGGCCAACATTGGGCCGGTATCTAGTGCAACTATGATTGACTAATCAAGCCAAGGTTCAACCAATCAAGCGTGTGTCGCAACTGGTAGTGGATGTCGAGGGCATGAAGACTTATGATGACTTCGACATGATCAAAGTCATTGATGGTGGAGGATCCTATCCTGCATTGTTGGGGATTGGATGGGCTAATGATATTATGGAAATATCAATTTTAAGAAGTGGATGATGAACTTTGAGAATCAAGACATTAGAGTCATTTCTCCGATGGATCCAAATGAAGGGTGGAGATATATTGAGCCAATGAAGGATGAAGTTGTCAAAGGATGGGATCATGCATGCAAAATTTTAGAAGATTACATCCATCCAAATGTTGATGGAGAAATTGGTTGGCGCAACACTAGCTCTGCATCTTTTGATTCAGATGATGCTTTAGAGAACTGGAAGAACCGCTTGCATGAGGTATCACTACAGAAATGCGGCTTGATTACGCATTCACTATCTCGCGTTGCAAATGAGACCATTGAGTTACTATTCCATGAAGGACTACTGAAGTTGTCTAAGTTTCTTGTTGCATTTGAAGATAAGGTGGTAGAACCACAACGGTTGCTGGCATTGGGGGAAGTGCTGAAAGCTACAAGAACACGCTGGTGGGTGACCCATAAGAGGTCAATCACTGGATGGTCGCAGTGTTGAAGGCTGATGATAGTGTGATTTGGAGATGCATAAGTATATCATGTAGGAAGATATGATGGGAGGAACAGTCCTGGTGACCATCTGATCAAGTGTCAGACTTTGTGGGCGTTGCGACCCAAGGAGGAATGGGTTCATGCATTTTTCCACACTTGAATGAGATGTCGCGATCTTGGTATGTATCGGCTGAGCTACGTAGAGAGATCAACACTTGGGAGGAGCTGATAGTTTGCTTTAATCATACCTTCAGCTTCATGGATGCCCATTTGGATGTCCATAATGCACTAAAAATTACCCGCGATGTTGTTGTAAAGGTGGCATTGGTCACATATCTAGTGGATTTGCATGCACATTGTCACATGCAATCGATGATGGAATGTTACAATGTGTCAGGCGAGCCAGATGATGATGATCTAAGGAATATCAACATTCCAGAAATAAAAGGGAGTTGGTATGTTGCAGCACCAGACGTGCTGACGGATCCCATGAATCAGCTGTTGAAAATAAGGAAGGTCAACATTGGGACAAAGGATAACCCAAAATTTTCTAGTGTCGGATATTACTGGGATGAAGAAACGATGGAAAATAACACAAATTTGTTGCATGAATTTCAAGATTTATTCCCTACGAATTTCTCAAAGATGAAGGGGATACTAGGATATTTAGGAGAGACGAAGATCTCGTTGAAATCTGATGCGAAACTAGTAAGACATCGACCATATCGTCTAAATCCATGATACAAGAAAAGGGTAAAAGCTAAGCATGATCAGATTTTGGATGCTAGAAAAATTGAGCTAGTTGAAGAATCAGAATGGATCAGTCAGATGGTTGTCCAAGACAAGAAAATTGGTGAAGTTCGGATCCACATCGATATGAGAAAATTGAATGATGCATGCATGCATGATCCATTTTTGACACCATTCACTGATGAAGTTATGGAAGGAGTAAGCGGTCATGAGATGTATTCATTCACAAATAGATTTTCTGGTTATCACTAGATCAGGATCGCGAAGGAAGATCGACATAAAACCACATTTGTTACTGAAAGAGGTTGTTTTCAGTACACCATGATGCCTTTTGGATTGAAGAATGCACCTGTGATATTTTCCCGGGTTGTTTTCGCTGCATTCAAGGATTTTATTCATAAGTTTCTAAAAGTCTATATGGATGACTAGACAATGTACGGTCTAATTAAGGATCATCTGGAAAACCTGCAACTGATGTTAGAAATATGTTGACAACATTAGATTGCATTGAACTCAAAGAAGTGTATTTTCTGCGCACCATTTGGGATGTTGTTGGGCGATATCGTTTTGAAGCAAGGAATGTTAGTTGACGTTGCAAATATTGTACTCATTTTAAGCTTGCCACCACCTACCAATGTGAAGATTCTTAGAGAGACGCTAGGGCACACAAGATATTATCGCAAATTCATAAGGGGTTACGATGCAATCACAAACCCTATAGAGAAACTATTAAAGAAATATGCAACATTTGTATGGAGTAAAGAGTGTCAAGGGATGTTTAACACGCTAAAGGCCAAAATTTCTTTTGCACCGATCCTTGTTTTTTCTGATTGGAAAAAAGACTTCCATGTTCACGTGAATGCATCATTTGTTGCGCTGGGAGTGGTGCTTGCGCAACTAGGAGAAGGAGATCTAGATCACCTGATTTCTTTTGCTAGTCAGAAGCTATCATCCATAGAGAAGAACTATACGACCATAGAGAGAGAAGGTCTGGCGATGATATATGCGTACAAAAGTTCAGGATTTACCTGTTGAGGGGTCATTTTAAAATGTTTATTGATCATTCTGCTTTGAAATACCTAGTCAATAAGCCTGTGTTGGGGGGGAAGGTATGCCGTTGGCTGCTTCTCTATCAGGAATTTGAGTTTGAGATAATTGTGAATTCTGGTCACTTAAATGATGGCCCTGATCTTTTATCCTGAATTGAGACAGGCGAAGAGCCAACAAATATTGAAGATGGGTTGTCAGATGCGTAGTTGTTCAAAGTCGACATGGCAGATGATTATTATGATCAAATAATCTAGTTTCTAATGACAGGAAGCGCACCAGAAGATTTCACAATAAGTCAGGAGAAGAAGTTGGTGGTTAAGGCCTCATATTTCTAGTTGATTGCTGGCCAGCTATATAAACTAGGACCAGATGAGATTTTGCAGTGATGTGTCCTACCACATGAACAAGAGCATATTTTAGAAGAGGTTCATGTGGGAATTGCTGGTGGACACTATGGAGGACAAGGTACTTCGAGAAAGGTGCTTTGTGCAGGGCTTTGGTGGCCCACTCTACATAATGATGCGACAGATTATGCACGAAGTTGCGATATCCGTCAATGAATTGGAAAACCATCAAGAAGGGATGAGATGGTATTAGTTCCTCAGGTCACATTGCATCCATTTGATAAATGGGTCGTGGATTTTGTGGGACCAATCAACCCACCTAGGAAGAGAACTGGTGCGTAGTACATAACTACAACGACAGACTATTTGACAAGGTGGGAGGAGGCCACACCAATCGTGGATTGCACCATTGTGACAACAATGAGGTTCCTGTTTGATAACATTGTAACGTGGTTTGGATGCCCAAGAATATTGATGAGAGACCAAGGCAGTCACTTCATCATATGCACAGTAAGTGCGCTAACGGAGGAACTACAAATACAACACAAGAAGTGTACCCCATATCATCCATAAGCGAATGGTATACTAGAAGTGTTCAACAAAATATTGGAGCATGCACTGACAAAGGTATGTAATGCAAACCACGATGATTGGGATTTGAATATTCTAGCAGTCTTGTGGACATATCACACCACTTGTAAGAGATTGACAGGACAAACACCATTCAAGTTGGTGTGTGGGAAAGAGGCAGTCATGCCTATGGAGTACATTGTCCCGAGTCTGTGCATTGCAGTAGCGACATGAATCGATGTTGAAGCAACACTAGAGGAGCACATGGAGTAGCTAGCACAACTTGAGGAGGATCACTTTGTCGGATGGTTCCACCAGCACGTCGAGAAGGATCGAAAAAAATATTGGCATGATCGCCACATAAAGAACAAATAGTTTCAGCAAGGAGATTTGGTGCTACTATACAACAACAAGTTCATGAAGCATCCAGGTAAGTTACAAATATATTGGTCGGGTCCATATCTTGTTAATTCCATTACTTCAGGAGGTGTAGTCTAGCTGCAGTAGTTAGATGGTGCGATGCTACCAAAGCTAGTGAATGGTGGTAGGATGAAGCCCTATAGGACGGGTCCAAAAACACGCGGTGCTTGAAGAATTGCACAATGAAAACAAAAAGTAGGATGATGGATGGAAGGAAGGCGCACTAGGAGGAAGTGGATGCACAAGAGTAGGATTCAGTAGTGCATTTAGGAGGTCATGCTGTGATATCCGTAGGGATGCACATAGAGTCAAATCAGTAATAAATGCTTATAGTTAAAAGCCGTTAAAATGGCCGCGCTTATGGAAGTGATGCGTAATGATGGCGGATCCAACTGTTGAGTTGGAAGGATCAACGAAGAATTCAAGTAGTTGATGCATGATTTGGTAATGATGATCCCATTGATTTGATAATGATGAGTATGAGTTGATTTGGCGCTATAAGAGCGAGCTCGACACGGTCGGAAGACACCATTGTCCAAAGATGAGTTGAGTTGTAGAGAAAGTTGTCAAGAAAGGTTGAGGAGATTGAGGAAGTTGCTAAGTCCAAAGAGGGTGCATGGTCATTAAGTCTTGAGGGGAATTGGTGCAGCATGTAAAGTGACCCAGACATAGTAGATATTTCAAATGAGCAAGATTCACTGATCAGACCAGTCACAATTGTGGAAGAAGTTGTCAATATGCTAGTCGGATCGTCGTCGATGCTGAAGAGAAAGAGAAAGGGGCAGAAGACTAGATCTCCGGTGCCATAGAAGAGAGACCAGAACGTTCACAAGGGCACAAGGAGAAGAAACTACATAGATGGGGCCATCGATCTCGGGAGTGGTGGATTCCATAGCTAGATCAGGGGTGTCTATTAATGACATCCTTGAGTATATACCTCCTAGTCGGCCTGGTGCGAAGGCTCAAAAGCCCACTAAAAACAGAGGTACCAGATAAAAATGCCGACGATACCACAAGGAACGGTATACACTTCTAAACCACCGCTAATGCAGTTGAAGTATGAATACCATGACTTGATTGCACTCGAAGATGTTGCACACAAACCATATGTGCCAATGGTGGTAGTTGGAGATGGGTTGATTGAGCACATCCCGGAGGACTAGGCACGTGAGCTAGATAGAGTTGGATTGCTTGGGTTGATCAACATGTCGCACTTTAGGCCACTGGCTAAAGTAAATGCATGCGTGAAGCATATTTTTGCATGCTTCCATGGAGGATTTATGTGGTTGGACACACTAGTTAAAGTCACGGTGGGGTTGATTTCAGATATAACAGGGCTTCCCAAGGATGGACCAGACCCCTCACAATACTTCTGTGGCAAGGATAATGACAAGAAGTTGGCAGCGACACTAAAGAAGCGCTATTATCTAGAGCGTGATGGGAGGGCGTACCATATTGATAGCATTAATGACCACATTGTGCACATTGTAGCAAGGATTTTGACCAGTAAGGTGGTAAGAAAGAACCGCCTGGTTAAATGCAATTCGGGTGTGGTTGCGTGTGGCAAGATGTGTGCGCAAGGAATATATATGAACTTGACACTTTTTCTCATGAACCAGTTGGTGGAAGATGCAGTGGCAGCGCAGGCAGGTGAAAAACCATTCACATACAGTTGGATCCTGATTTTTATCGCGTTATTGTCCTGGGTGGAGCTAGATGACTACCAACACATGGATGTGAAAGAGATAGAAGCTTGTAAGGGCATGTGATATTAGAACTTATGGTGGGTGAAAGAACTAGAAAGGTTAGTGGATTATTCGATTCAATTTTGGATCTATTGGGAAGCGCTGCAAGTGGAAACGGTAAAAATTCCAAGATTTTCAAAGGAATCCGCAGCAAAGTATCAAAGGATTGCACAATTTGTAATTGGACCACATGCTATTCACGTCCAAGCGCAACGTGACTCAGAGAAGCAATGGTTGTCGATGCGGTACAAGGTATCTAATGCAGAGTTGAAAGCAATGATTAATGATTGGCCTGTGGAATGGCGAGAACCAATTAGTTTAGAAGAAGTATCGACATGACCTCCGACAGATGCACTTGATGATCACGTGTGTAAAGATGACCGACAATATGATGAAGATCATCGATGGAGACACCTACTGACTCGAAAGCACATTGCATATTCAACTAACTAAGAACAAAGAGGTGCATGGACCAGGTTGTGAGTAGTAGCAGCCTGTCCATAATGGAGGCGTAGTTGAACCGACTCAACAAGGCCGTTAACGATGCAACTGATGCAGCCACAAAGGAAATGAAGAAATCAACACAATATGGCTTCATGGAGGTAAGCACAAAACTAGATTCTTTATACAATTTTGTCTTGAAGAGAGCACCGGGGAGTGAGGTTGTGAAGGAATTCGTGTCAATCATCACTAAGCCTCGGGTTAGGAATGTTCAAATTCCCCCGACTGTGATTGAAACTGGAAGTGAGGACTTGAATACCTCCCTATAGCAGTTGCAGGACATTTCATAGGATATCAAAGCATTGTCCATGCAGATGTTAGTACACATGCAGCGAGTTTCTAACCAGGAGATGGTGAACAAACAGAAAGAAATAGGTGATCAATTCATGTGATCGCAGGAGAAAGAGGTTGATGAATTGAAGCAAGCAAAAGAGAAGCTGATGGAAGAGAAAGTGCAGGAAATTGAGGTGCTCAAGAAAGCATAAGAGGAATTGCGAGTCAAGACTGTTGAGGAGATCACAGAGCTGAAGAAGGAAACCGATCACCTCATTGTTGAGAAGGCACATATTTTTGACAGCCCTGTCTAGTTGGAAATGGCAATTGCAGATGCTTGTCAGCATGTTTTGGAGAGTACTACGGAGCTAGATGCGGTGGCCATAGAAAATCAACTCGGAGCCGTTATTTCCAACTAGAGGAGTGAGAACAGTATTTTGGAGGCTCTGGTGCACCCAGCCACACCACCAGAGAAAATAGCAACGCGTAAGGGTGAGATAGAATAGCTGGAAACATAACTTGATGAGTTAGAGTAGGATGCCAAGAAAGTGATGGATGCGACTACACAGTTTTGGGGTAGTGTAGTGCAGGATGAGCAGCTGGAGAAAATGACCGCATAGTTGCAAGAAGCAGACAGGCATCTCACAACCATGAAGACGTCACTGAAAGTGATGTCATTCATGATGCATATCACCAAGACAACAAAGCTAAAGGAGCTGCAATAGTGAGTAATGAAGGCAAGAAAAAGGCAGCAGTGATGCAACACACAGTTAGATGAGTTCCAAGAGATTGGAGCGCAACTATCGGTGAAGGCAGTTTCTACACTACATGAAGCACAGGAAGGAAAGACATAGATCATTGAGAAGATGGTCCAACACCTAGTCACCCATGACCTGACGGAAAGCCAAGAGATCGCTGAAAAGATCAGAGGGTGGGTGAAGGAGATTACTCAATAGTATGAAGATTTCAAAATCAAGATTAATGAGTACACCATGTCCAGTTAGTGTGGCTCGAGGGTGAGCCACAAGATTGTGTTGGGGGCCTGTTAGAAAGGGGTTTTGGATACATGAGTTGCATAGCATCGCAGATGATGTGCAAGCTCAAAGACACAACGCAATATGGAAATTGAATATTTTATCTAATTTTGTGTCAGTAGTTTTGGACCATATTTTGTGGATATTGGTCATTATTTAGTAGAATTGCTTAAGAATTAGTTATAAGTTGTCTAAGTGGACCTTGAATTTAAAGGCACAAGCCTATAAATAGATGTTGAATCGTAAGTATTAGCGATCATGATCTGGAAAAATATCTTTGAGTATCGGACTGAGATCTGTCGATTTGTGAACTATGATTTTTGAGCAGAAGTAATATGACACGGAGGAAGTTGATCTGAATTATTGTGTCTTTCTGTTTTATTTTTTTATTATTTTCTACAACTTAAATGATGAATTTTATGTGAATGGGCGACATGGACCTATGATGCGATGCTTTCCTGTTGTAGATGATGTTATTTTACTGGATTTATTTGCGCATCATGATGCAATCTATTGAAGAATAATGATTAATGGTTCTATGAATGCTTAAGTGAATTTTACGTTGTGCTAAGTCAATAAGTGGATGTACATGGTCCCTTCCATTTCTGTGAAAAATTGGTTATGTTAGCTCTCCTCGAACATCTCGGGTCAGACTTCATATGCTCTACGGGTGTTGCCGGACAAGGTAAATCCTGTCTGAGCTGGTGCTCAGGGAGATCACGGTGGTTTGGGTGTCGATAGAGTGGGAACCCCTGTTGACTTGGTTTTGTTGGTTGGGTTTGTGCCAACATTAGGGAACTAAAATTGAAGTCTAATTCTTTATCAAGGAATCAATTTTAGCAGACATATCATTCTCATATTGGGGAAATCCCTGAGAATCAACATAGTGTCAAGATCATAGGTTTCAAGAGAATAAGCCATTAAGGAAACACTAGCATGTTGTTTTTTACTACGGGTTTGTCAACCAATACAAACATCTCCAACATTAGGTCCAACAAATTCGATAGTGTTAACATCCCATCAAGGTATACAAGTTGTTGATGAGAATAAGTGATGTTTTTGAGATGGTCGAGTAGGTGTGTCAATATTTTCAATCAATATAGGATGACTAGCAGTCAAATAAGAAGGTCGAATTCCAGTTGACTCAGGAACAAAGGTTGACTATCTGGTTGAGACTTCAAAGGAAGGTATAGTCAATCCAATTGATTAAAAAATATCTAAGGGATCACTTTGCAACAAACCAGAGGAAGATTCAATAACTTAATACCTGAAGTCTTCTCATCAAATATTACATTCCTTCTCAAGATGATATTTGTTTTAACATGTTCAAACAATCAACAAGATTTTGATTCATTAGAATAACTCATCTTGATGCAAGCATGAATCTTTGCATCAAATTTATTCCTACAATTATCACTGATATGTGCCCAAGAAACATATCCAAAGTTTCTATGGTGTTTGAAAAATGGTTTTATTCCTTGCCACTTTTCGACTATTAGAGTCATGTCGCAAAAATATCTAGTTGAAACAAGGCTCAAGAGATAGTTTGAAAAATAAACACCTTTTTCCCAAAATTTAGTTTATAGGTCTTTTTTTTAGTAGAAATCAAGCCATTTCCATCAAAGTCACATTATTCCTCTCTACTACACCATTCTACTAAGGGGTATGAGGTACAAATATATGCTAATAAATACCATTATGCAAGATACATTCTTTAAACATTAGACCCACATAATCTCCACCAGTGTCTGATCTCGATCACTTGATAGGTTGGCCACATTACTTATCATCCAATGCCCTAAATTCCCTTAATCTTTCAAATACATGAATTTTATTTTCAAGTGATAAACCCAGGTAACTATGGATAAATCATCAATGAATTCTAAAATATACTTCACACCTACTAATGAGGGTTTTTTCATGCGATAAAGTTCACTGTGAATAAGTTACAATTGGTCCTATGCTTGCCATTATTTCCTTAAATCAAAGGGCCCTTGATCATGCTCTCTAAGCACACATTCTCTACAAAATCTATTAAGTGGAATATTATTTGGGAGACTAGTAACCATATTCTTTGTTACCATCATTTTTAAACTTTGAAAGTTCATATTTCCAAGTCATTCATGCAAAATTTGACTTTTGTCATCGGTTTTAGCAATGAGTGCAGTCGGTTCAGTCAGTACAAAATAATTCATGGGAGAGTCACATAACTTGTATGGTAGGTATTTTGGATCTAAATATATTGAAGAAATATATGCCCCCCATGCCCCAAATCCTTTACAGAAAGTGATCTGACCAAAAGTCAACAATCTTGCTAGTCTGCCTAAATTGAGGAACCGACAACAAGTTTGTACTCAAGCTAGGCATATTTAAAGATTGGAGATTAGATCATGCCAACATATTCAACATCTCCACCTACAGTGACCATGCGAGCATAATAATAAGCTACATAAATATTCTATTATGGATATCCTCTTAAGGAAGAGAACAAATAAACATCCTTATCCATATGATGAATGCAAGCATAATCAACTATCCAACAAGAATCGAATATCCACTCAATTTGAGTAGTATGGGTATGTAATGACTTGGAAATGTTGACATAAAAGGTGAATTTATTTGTAGATTGGTTGGTTGAGCGAACAATAAACACATATTCTTTGAGATGACTAACCTTTTCCTCCAAATCATTTGTCTTTTTTCAATAGGTTTTCTCCACATGTCCCACCTTTCCATAATGGTGACATGTTTTTTTAAAAATCTTGTTGGTCGATACTGAATTGTCAATATTTCATTTAGTAGGTTTGTTGATACACTCCTATCATTTATTCATGGTATATAGTCATCCTCGTTCTTTGTATTTTGTCTTTGACCTTGTTTTGGAGCAAGTGACTCGTGTGTCTGCTGCTAATATTTCCTTTATCAAACATATTCTATTAATCCTTGATTAATAAATCACATAAGGTATCAAAGGTAAATTCCTTACTGTGTTCTTTGTATGAAAACCAATTAGCACAAATGAGGAGCATAATACATCATATGGTGTCCTTATATTCATCAAGACTAGTTCAATGAGCTTCCCATCCTTCTTTGGAATTTTTTTCCACATTTACCCAATTTCAACTATAGCTCTTTGATGCAATCCAAATAGTCATCAATCCTTTCAAACGAATCAGAGCCCAAAGAAATACATTCTTTCTCTATTTGCATCACTTGAATTTCATTAACCTTATTGAGCAATGACTTCAACTTAATAAAAAAACACGGGGATAGTCAATCCTACTTATATGAAAGTGAATCTCCCTTAAAATGTAGGTCATTATGACCTCAACAACCTCATCCTTCTTTCCATCAATGACAAACTTAGACTAGTAATTATTCATACATGGAATAGTGATATTAGCACAATACCGAAGTCCCTTGCTCTGAAACAATGTTTCCATATCTAACACCTAGATTGCATATTTACCGTCGTTTAGAATAATATATTTTATCTTGGAAGCCATCCTTTTGATATCAAATAGATTTGATCCAAGTTCAAAGGTACATATCGACAAATATTCAACCCAAACTTAATAAAATATAGATTTAACTAAGCATGATTCATAAACAACATGATGGGTTAAAACAAATAGCTTTGATCCCATGTTGGGAAATACCTTTGAACAATATCATGAAAGAAAACAAATAACATAAGGGATAAATATTCCAAGAATAGGGGTGGTGTTTAAAGACACCATTTACAACACTTAAGCACAACACATTATGATAAGAACATCATAATGCATCCTCATAAGTAAAAAACATTTCATTTTCAATACGCCCCATAGCATTGTTCTTTTATAGCCATCAAACCTAACAAAATTCATTGAAGTGAGGATGACCTGGTCCACAAATAAGGGTTGTCTCAAAACTATTTATGGTAAATCCAGAATGTCCCATTGATCGGTCGACTACTTTTGTTGATCCGACCACTACATTGACCGATCAATCAATCACTTAATCAAGCCTTGAGTCAAGTATTGTCTTTCAATTAATCGTGTCTAGAAGATACATAAGTGTGATGAACTTGCATAACCTTTTCTTCCAACAATATCAATGTGTATACATTGGTTCCATTGCGTAAACATCATTTAGAGGATGTTTCTTTGAGGTAGGGCTTAAGTATAATGTGGCTAAGTTTAATATGCCCAATTTTTTTTGAGGTGGGGCCTAAGCGTAATGTTCCTAAGTCTAATTAGTCTAAGTTTAATGTGCATAAAATATATTATCTCTCTCAACCAAGTGTATTCAACTCATATGATCAACTACGAAAAACATAAGTCAACATCATGTATCACTAAAGGAGACACACACATCAAACCATTAACATATGTACCATTAAAGGGGTCAATACAACTCATATCCACCCACTCATGTGAAAATATTATTCTAAATACAAAGATAAGACACAATAATCCATGAATCCCAAATATAATACATAAATATAAGCATAATTGGGAACCTATGCACTATGAAAAATGCACCAAATCTAGTATAAACTTTTCTTCCCCCTAAAGGTTTTTGTTTCAATTGATTCAATTTTAAAGGGACACACAACATCTAAACATCATTTCCATTACCCAAACATAGAATTGAGGCATGGAAGATATAATTCATATGAGAATATTATTGGTCTCTCATGGTGTAGGTTAGGGGTATGAAATTGATTAGGGGTATATGGATTTATAATGATTACATTTTATTTTGAGGGCTATGTGGGTTTATAGGAGTTTGGGTTTAAGGTTAATTAGGGGTCATAAAATATAAATAATGGTTGTTGTAATGTGTAATTTTAATTACATGCATAATTATGTCTAGTGTGATGTCGTAAGATGTCTTATCAAGCAAAAGAAGGAATACTTATCTCTATCTCATGCAAAAAGAGTTATCCCACATTCATTATGGGGTAATATTATCCTTTTACCATTTATTATATAAGGAGGTGGAAAATAATTTATCCCACATGTATTATGGGATGTTACTCTTCCATACATCTAGCTATATAATAGAGGTGACAAAAACCATTTTGGGTATGTTGGTTATTGTGTTGCAAAGATGTGAAGAATACACGGAGTGGAGATCAAATGTAATATTTTAGATTTAGTAAGAATAAGAAAACAATACCTTCTGGTGGATGTTTCCCCATTTGGGGTATTACCACAAATATCTGTCGTGGAATTTATTTTCTCTTATGTCTAGATTATTACTTTGATTATTGTTGCTTGTATAGATAGAAATCTAGATTAGTAGATTATTGCTATTGATTTGCATATTAGAAAACATATTGTTGTATGTTCACGTGTATTCTCAATATTCTAACATGGTATCAAAGCTAGTTCCTATTCTCTATCTTCTTTGGCAATTATTTTGGAGTTTTTTTTTTACAAGCAACAGTTCTTCAATTTTTTGCCCCCCGCTCCAGATCTAGTAGATTTTCCATTCAATCTATAAAACCCTTGTTTTTTTTATAATTGGGAATTTTATACATGTTTGAGTTTCTTTTCAAACCCTAACCCTCACCATTTAATTTTCATATTTTTTTTCAAGTTGCTCTTGATTTATTCTATAGATTTGAGTTGAAATCCATTGAATAAGGATTTGCTATCAAGGATTTATCTTTCTTGTAGTATATATGGTGTTTTTCCAGCTTTGGTTGTGTTTTTTCGTAGGTTTCCATACAAGAAGATTATTAGTTTCACAACTTTCCATTTTTGGATAGTTTTAGGAAGATTAGAGTAGACACATGAATTTTGTTCATAGGAAGTGTGCACACATGTGGCTTTTGCCATAGATAAAGCATGTACACATTCGCTTGTTCTACAAAGAAAGTGTGTGGGACCTATTTTTGCAAAAAGTTCACCAAAATTGATTTTCTGTTTGCTATTTGTGCCATAGGTTTGTTGATCCATCAGTATAAGTCGGTGTTGAATTTTGTCATTGGTGATATATTTTTGGTTTTATTCACTTTTATTCTAGATATTATCTTTTGTCTTGTTGCATTAGGGTTTAGTTTCTTGATTCACCATTATGAGTTCTCAAGTAGCTTATGTTCATGAATTAGTTCATACTAACTATCTCTCTTGGAAGAGAAAAATGTTTGACATTCTTAGGAGTAAGAGTATATGGATCTTAGTTAAGGGTGATCAAATGAAGCAAATTGATGCTAAATACTTAGCTACATGAGAATATCAATGTGATTAGGAAATATGACTCATTGGACAAACTGTTTCAGATAGTTTACAGATACATATTGAGGCTGAGGATATCCCAATTGAGGTATGTAAAACCCTAGCTTGTTTATTTGATAAAATTAATGATGTTTCTGCTTGTTATCTTGAGAATAAAATCTATGATTTAGACCTTAAACATTTTTATATAATAGATTCATTTCTTGCAAAAATTAAAACCTATAATGAAAAATTCAATAATTGTGGTAGCAATTATAAAAAAATTGATCATGCTCTTACTATTCTTATAGAACAAAAGTTACCTTCGTGTTTTGAGTTGTTCATCTAGACTCGAAATCGAGACATTGAAATGTCTAAAGGTACTATAAAAACCTATTTTAAATAATTTTTTAAAGGTTTGATATGTGAGCATGGATAGATTAATTGCTCATGGTCAATTCTCTAAAAGTAAAGCTCCAATGACACATAGTAAAAATAATCCTAATAGAAGTTTTAATAAAATCTCTAAACCACATAATAAAGGATCAACCTCTAACTCTTCTAATGATGATGATTCTTATAAGATGATATCTAATAAAAAGAAAGTGTATAACCCTTGCAAGTATTGTGGAAAAACCAACCACCCAAAAAATATTTGCTTTAAACAAAGATGTGAACTTGCTAAAGCCAAGAAGTATTTTGAGGAACAACATGTAGCCCTAAGTGCCTATTTTGTTCAACCTAGTAAATCTTCTTATAATGCGGAATGGATAATGGATTCTAGTGCATCTAACCATATGATTGGTACAAGTTCTTTATTTACATCTTATGACACTAAGAGGCACATGCCACATAATGTTTCAGTTAGTGATAGTAAATATCTTTTAGTCATAGGATTTGGTAATGTTAAAGTTCCTAATGGTACATTAGAAGATGTTTTTCATGTTCATGGCATTCCCATCAACTTACTTTCTATTTATTGTGCATGTCAGGAAGGTCATAAATTTGAAGCTTGGCTTGATAAATATATTTTAAGACATATCAAACATAACTTCAAAATTGTTTCTTCTAGTTTTGTTGATCATAATGTTGGATTATATAAGTTCAATGATTTTAATTCAGGTAAAAATCGACCTTTTCATTCTTATGTTTCTCACGTTGATGGATAAAGTAAACTATGGCACGAAATATTAGATCACTTGAATTATGATAAAATGAAAATGATGTCTAAAATGGTACTTTGCTTACCTTCAATTTCTTCCACTAAAGATGTTTGTGAAGGTTGTGTTCTTGGTAACATCATTAAGAAATGTTTGATAAAGGTAAACCTTGGCATGCTAAATATCAATTACAACTAATTCATAGTGATATTTGTGGTCCTCTTGAAACTCCTTCTTTGTCTCATGAAATCTATTTTCTTACTTTTATTGATGACTTTAGTGGAAATTCTTTGGTATATTTAAAGAATTTAAATCCATGGTTGAAAAAGAATCTGGTAAAATTATTAATAATTTGAGAACTTATAATGGGAGGGAATTCATTAAAAAATAATTTAAAGCATATTTATCTAAGCATGCCATTCACCATTCAAAAACTGTTTCTTATACACCTTAAGGGTGTTGAAAGAAAGAATAACACTTTGGTTGAAATGGCTAGATGTATGCTTTATTATAAAGGATTACATAATTGTTTTTGGGATGAATCTAATTGTTTTGATAACTATATTTTGAATAGAGCCCCTATTAAAGCAATTTTGTAAGTTACTCTGGAAGAAAAATGAAATGGAACTTAAACCCAATATTAGTAACTTTAAGAAATTTGGTAGTGATTGTTGGGCACATATCTTAGATGAAAAATGGAAAAATTAGAGTCCAAGTATCATAGATGTATTTTCATTGCTTATTGTGAGGATTCCAAAGCATACAATTTGTTTGGTACATCTACCCAAGGTGTTATCATACAACTAGATAGTCAATCAATGAAGTCTGTCCTCATCTTGAGTTTGTTGAACCTCGCATTACCTTGACTTTTCCTTCATCTTTAGTTTCTCCAATATATGCTACCCCTTCCTCTACTTCTGTGCATGATATTGATACCAATCCACCTTCTTCTTCAAGTGAACCACCTGAATGCTCTGAAGATACTTGTGTGGTTCCTACCACTACTACTCTTCCTGTTTAGGGCCATAATTCTCTTGAATCCACAGGTTCTGAGATTGGTAATCCTTTCGATACTCGACGGAATAGATTTGGATTTTCTACAATGACTAAAGTATTGGCCACATATGACCCCTATACCTATTCTCAAGCTAAAGATAAACCTAAATGGGGAAAATCCATGAATGTCGAGTATAACTCTTGTTCTCCTTCCTCTTGGAAATAATTTAGTTGGATGTAAGTGTATATATAAAGAAAAGTTGACTGCTGAAGGAAATAATGAAAAACATAAAGTCCAATTAGTAGTAAAAGGTTTTTATCAACAAGAAGGTATAGAATATACAAAAGTTTTACTCCAGTTGCTAAAATGAATACAATAAGAACTATTCTTTCCCTTGCAACATCTTAGCAATTGGAAATACACCAAATGGATGTCAAGAGTGAATTTTTGAATGGTGATCTTCGTGAAGAAATTTATATGCAACAACCTCCTGGTTTTATTTTTGATGTTAGTTCAAATTTAGTAAATAGAACAAGTCTTTATATGGTCTTAAACAAGCACCTAGAGCTTGGTATGAGAAAATTGATACTTATTTCTTGAAGAATGGTTTTAAGCAGTGTGTATATTAATTGATGATGATTTCGTCATTGTGGTACTCTATATGGATGATATTATCTTTACTGGAATTCAACTTACATTTATACAAGAAATGAATAATAATCCTAATAATGAATTTGAAATGACCGATTTAGGCCTATTGCATTATTTTTTGGGTCTTCAAATTTGGCATATGGATGGTGGTATATTCTTGTCTCAGTCTGAGTATGATACATATTTACTTTCTCAGTTTCATATGAGTGATTGTAAACCTTCTCCTCTTCCATTAATTGTTGATTGTGATACTCCTCTTGTTGATACCACATTATATCATTATCTTATGAGGAGTTTGATATATTTGACACACAACAAGCTCGACCTCTCTTTTGCAGTTGACATGGTTTCAAGGTTTATGCAAAAGACTCATGAAATTAATTGGAAAGAAGAAAACAAAATTCTCAGATATTTACAGGGGACATTGGATTATGGTGTTTTCTATTGTAGTAGGGATAGAATTTCACTTCTTGGAGTTACATATTCTAATTAGGCATGGGATTCTTTAGATAGAAGGTCTACTATAGGGTACTTATTTCATATTGGTTCATGTCCGATTTCATGGTCTACTAAGAATTTGAGAAATCCTTATTTTTCTTCTTATCAAGCATATTACAAGGAAACTAAGGAAACACCTAAAGAAGCAACGTGGATCCGACATGTTCTTATAGAGCTTGGTTTGGTTTCGAAGTCTCCTACCGAATTAAGATGTGACAATCAAAGTGAAATTCATCTTTTGTACAATTTGGTGTATCACTAAAAGACTAACACATTGAAATTGATACTCACTACATTTGAGATCTTGTGGTGGATGGTGTTATTTGTTTGGAGTATTGTCCAATAGAACAAAAAGCAACCAATATCTTCAGCAAATCCATTATAGAAGCAAAGTTTGTGTATCTTCAAAGTTTGTTGGTAATATGAGTAGTTTTCATCAAGGGGGAATGTTAATGTAAGGCCATCTTCCTTGATATATTTGTTCTTATCCCTAGTCATCATTAAGGGGAGTTTTGGAATGTGTAAATTTAATATTACATGTGTAATGATGTCTAGTGTGATGCCGTAAGATGCCTTATCTAGAAAATGAAGGCATAATTGTTTCTATCTTATGAGAAAGGAGTTATCCCACATGCATCATGGATTAATATTCTCCTATTACCATTCATTATATAAGGAGGTGGAATATAATTTATCCCACATGTATTATGGGATGTTATTCTTCCACAACTCTAGCTATATAATAGAGGTGATGAGATCCTTTTGGGTATGTTGGTTATTATGTTGTGAATCTATGAAGCATATGTGGAGTGGATGTCAAGTGTAATATTGGATTTTTTTGAAGAATAAGAATACAATACCTTCATGTGGATGTTTCCCCATTTGGGGTTTTACCACATATTTGGTGTATCATTTCTTTTCTCTTGATTCTAGTTTCTCACTTTGATTATTATTTCTTGTATGGATAGAAGGTCAGGCTAGTAGATCCTTGTAACTTATTTGCATGTTAGAAAACACATTGTTGTATGTCCATGCATATTCTCAATATTCTAGCAATGGTTAGCAGTTAATAGGGTTATAGTGGTTAGAGGTTGTTGCTTAAGGGGTTTGTGGGTTTATAGGGGTTTACGGTTAAGGTTGTTTCGATAAGGTAAGGGGACTATATGAATTAGGGATTATAGAGGAATCAGTAGGTTAGGGTATTTATGGGATTATATGGTTTGAGGGTTAGGGGTGATAGGAATTAGTGGGTATTAGTGTAGTGGTTATGTACTAGTTTATTAGGAGTTAATCATGAAGGGTTAAGGATAATTAGGATTTTACGAGGTTATACTACTTAGGTGTAAATGTTAGTTGGGTGATAGTAGGGTTATAACCAGTTTATAGATTAATAATATCCAAATCTATGGTCACATTTATGCTAATAATCCTTATGGTCCTTGGGATCCTTATAATTACTCACATGAAGGAAATACATATGCATGTATATATAAGTGAAATAAGACATTTCAATTATCTCCTACATTCATTCTCGCAAACCATACCACATGAAACAAATCTAGTTGTTTTGAGGTTTAGATCCATAAGACCATGGTTAATGGGCTTATTCCAATATGGTTTATGGCCCTATATCATTTTCGTTGACATAATATTGTGCCAATTCCTTTAAATGTGGTCGTACATGCTCTTGTGTGGATTTATTCCTACTTATATGGATTATATCACATATTTAGGCCATGTGCATGGATTATGAGGCCACAAATAAAGAATTAAGGAATAATCCCTAATTTTGAGTTCCAACCAATGTGGGTTTCAACATAAGAAGTATTCATATTGCACCTAGTTGTTGAAATGGGCAGATCTTCTGCTCTTAAGGAAAAATTCCACATATAGAGTTGTATGATGCAATAAGGTTTGGTTTATGGTCTATGAGCTAAAAAATCATGGATTAGGGGACAAATTTATGGTTTTTGACAACATGCAATGGCTTAGGCCACAATAACCATTGTCATTGAACTCATTCATTAAGGTTTGGACCTAAATTCCATCTTAGATAAGATATTCCAACTATAGGGCATATATTATGGTTTAAGGCTCTTGTAATTTTGTTTTAAGACCTAAAGTAATGGATTAGGGCATAAATTCTTTGTTTCCAGATCCAAACCATGGGTTTGGTCTAAAAAGTTTTGATTCGTTATCAAAGAAGGGGAAAAATTACTCTACCAACCAAGTTTTAAATCCCCCTAGATGCATATTTTCCCATGATAAGCCAACACACGTATCTAAGTTGTCCATTTATTATAGTTGGGGCCATGTTCAAGTCTTAGGTAAATAGTATAATAAATACCCATACTATTTTTTGTGAGTGATGATACATATACAATTTATTAATACCATATATAGGATGATTATGATTACATGTATTGATCAAATAGATTCTAAAATACCATGTGTTTGGACACATAAACCATCTTTATTATTGTAAGTGCTTGAAAATTTAGAACATATTCCATCTATAGGGATTTTAATGTGATTTAGGGGCATGTGCATGATCAATAATCTTAATGACATGCCCTTACATTTCCATTTATCTCCCATCCCATTCTCACAATTTTTTTAATGTGTTTTCCCTATGAATGTAATCCATTATTAGACATTCTTTGCTTTAAATGACCAAACTAGATGATAATAACCTAAGCTTACTTATAAATGAGTGTGATTTTGTTAATTTCAAATTAATGTAATGTATGTTTGGTATCTTAATCATGTCTATGTTGATTTTGTGATTCACATTGAATGGAATAATGTGGTTTGGTTAGAATAAAGACTAATAAACCATGGATTGAGAAGTTATGAAGTAATCTCATGATACTCCACCAAGAGGGGATTCAACTTTTATGCTATTGATCCGGTTCAATATCCAATGCATCTCAATCAATTAAGTGTAACAATAATAATATCATTAGGTTGATTAAAGGTAAAAATACTTCAATATATGATGCAAACCATAAAAAGGACCCTTTTCAACACTTAACACTCAAGATCGACTCTTGGGCTCTGAATCCTTACGATTAACCCAATGCACTCTATGTGAATTCCAAGATTCTGACCTACCTTTCAAGATGCTTAAGGAAACATTCTGGATCCCCTCTGAGATTGAATATATTAAGGGGGAACACTATATTCCTTTACTTTTGTAATATTATTCTATTATACATATGCTATTTTTTTCTATCTCTTTTCCTTGAGCTTTATCCTTATTTTTATTTGATATTCTTTTACCTATATGAGCTTTGTGCTTGCTATATATTGTCTTAGTATTATTATCATGTTATTAATGTTACAAGGAGGGGGAAAAGCTACGTATCACATATATATATTTATTTATATGCTTTATATATTACATGCATGATGTAAATGGGAATGGGGATAAGGGTTAGATTTCCACCACCATTGTTGTATCCGTCCATCACGCTTTTGGTCTCGTCTGGTTAACATGAAGGAACAATTTCAAACCCCTAAAAATAGATAAACATAAAGGTGATGCTTTCTCAAAAACATGCTTAGCTAGAGAGAATCCTATTTACTATGCTTTGAAGATAAATGAACACTTATTGAGGCGGAAATGTGATAATAGTGGTAGTAGTAGTAGTAACGACAAACAACAACACCAACACCAACAAAACATTAGTCTAATCGAAAGTCAAAAGTCAAAGAACATACACCCCTTCACCTCATGACAAACAAATTAGTTTATTTCATTAAAGGAATGGGAAATTCAAGGGATTTTGTCCTCCTCATTAATGAATAAAAACCATAACATTTCTAGCACCAAGAGGTAGAAATTAATTCCTCAAGCAACTTGACCGCTAAAACTTAGTTCTAATTTGTAATTAAAACTGGTAGAGGAGGTAGAATGACCCTCTTAACTCAACTGTGCTAATAAGGGGGAAATCAATTATACATAATCCATCAACTAAGGATTGTAATTGATTTTATATTGCATCATTTTAATATTTATACGAACTTTAATGGTAGAGTCATGTTTTATTCTATTTTCTATTTTGTTGATGGAGACTAGATTGAATTGCGTTTAAGAGATTTAGTATGTGACATTTTCTGAATCAGAGAAATAAACTTTGATTGAAGTTTTGTTCCTTTAAGTGATTTTATGATTTCAAGTGATCCCTTGATTATGTTCCACTCAAAGGGAGGTTATAAGAATACTCATTTCATTTCTTTTTCATTGTTGTTATTAATTTTTTTGTTATGAATTTATTTATACTTCTATAGAACACACTATTTACTTTCTATTTCTTTTGTAATTTCATTTACAACAACACTTATTTTCATTTTCATGCATTTCAAATATTTCCTTTGTTTACTTAAATTATAATAATTAGTCCTTTGGAATGTGGAATATATACACGTGATGATTAATGATATAATTACTTCTTTTGTCTGATATATGCACAATCATTATTTATTACAAGGAGCCTCTTCATCTCGTTAGTCTTTCATTTACGAGCAAGTGTCCCTACTTTTGTTTGAATTCTAGAAAATTGCAAAGAAGAGATGGAAGCTAAATCTATTACGTCAGTTTATGGGTGGTGTAGTAGGATAAGTTTCTTATAGTTGTCCACTCAATTTTCTAGAATTTTATTAGGGTTTTTGGATTACATTATACTTTTGTGTTTTCATATTAATTGCACATTCATAAATGGTTACATGAATTTCTATAGGGATTTATTCTACCAAAAGCACACATTTTTTTAGATGAAGAAAGAACTATTGGCCAATTACATTAAGAAGAAAATATTGAAGAATTTTAAAAACAACCAATTGATGAAAATCCAATAGATATCCAACACATTATTGAAGAATGTGTTGGATGAATATTTGGATGAAGTATAACACTTTGTTGCAGGTTTTTTAATAAATCTTATTCTCTTTGAGATAAGAGTTGAAGTCGAGGAAGAATCATCTTGACCAAACATCAATATAAAAGAAGAAAGTTTTGATGGTTTTTGATTTCCAACTCAAGAAATTGAACAAGAAATCAATGTGAACATAACCCTTTTGTTCTTCCCCGCTTCCATGAGATAACCACTAAAGACATTGATACTTTTATATTTTAGTTTGACATTCTTTGTAGAATATAGAATATATGATTGCAAAACATATGCTTAAATGATAGGAATTCTCCCTTTTACACTGAATACAAACTTTAAGGTGACTCCTAACTTTGGAGGGAAATATAATCAACAATTGGGATCCAATAAAGCAAACCTTTATTTATAAGTATAAATATTATTTCAAATCACAAGACACCAAGGATTCCATATTTCAAATAGTGCAAGGATAAAATGAATACGTAGAGGATTATGAAGAAGGGTTCCATTTTAACTATAAGATGTCTCACACCTCCACACTAAATGAAAAGTCCCTTAAATTAATACTCCTTAGATGTGTGAAACAAGACTTGATGGAAACATTGAATCTCTTTGAAAATGGTGATATGTTTAATCTATCATATGAAGGCATAAAAAAAATAATTCAAAACTACTCTAGAGCTGCAATCAAATAAAATAGAGGTTGTAAAGATGTTGTTGCATAGTCATCAAGGACAACAACAAGAAATCTCACAAAGTTTGAAATTAGGACCTAACTAAAACATGCACATTGATATACTACATTCACTAGTTATGCAATTAGATACTATGTAGGCCAAAAGGAAATGGGAAGAGGATGAATGGGATCTAGTTGTTTTATACCCTAAATACACAAGCAAGCATTCTAAGAATGAGTGTCCATTAAACACAATAGAGATTTATGTAATATAAGAGGAGAATCATCAAACAAAAAATGTTTATCTTTACTTGGATTAGAGACTATGTATCAAGGGACAAAGGAGGACATATAACATATGTGATTCATCAATAAAAGAAGGAAATGACTATCAAGACAATTTCAACAAGGTATACATTTTTCACATCCTTAACATTTCAATTTTTCTTATAATAATAAGATATATACTCTTACAACTTGGTACTCCTTGATAAGTTTAATTGGAAAATAAAAACTAATATGCCACGACAATGGAGGTATCCTGGGTGAATCCATGAAGATGGGTAATACTTTTTGGTCGAAAGCGACAGTGAAAATTCAATATCTTACTCATTTATTAAATCAAAACCCTTGAAACTCATCCATGCCTTGTGAATTTGAACATCCAATAAAAAACAAATTGTAGGGATTATCTGGTCTTTCCAACGATTTAAAAAAAATACTAATATCATTTAATGTTTCAAAATTTCATTTAATGAAATGTTTGTCCTTGTAAATTTCAGGGAAAGTCAAGAAGTGGATTATGTGCAAGTAAAACAATTTAATGATAAATATTTTTTTTTCACATATATATATAACATTGGGGCGTACATTTTTTTTTAAATTTATTTTGAAAAATTTTAAAATTTATTTTATTCAAAATTTCAATTAATGAAATGTTTGTCCTTGCAAATTTCAAGAAAAGTCAACAAGTGGATTATGTGCAAGTAAAATAATTTGATGATAAATAATTTTTTTCATATATATATATATATATATATTAGTTTTCAATACTGACAATTGAAAACTTTGAAGAGGACATGTTAATGTTGGGTGTATATATATTTTTAATTTTTTTGGTTGTATACTTTTGATGTTCTTGATTTTTCTTTCAATTGCATTGAAGTTGTGGACAAGGTTTTTAAGTGTAAGTTTTAAAAGAGAATAAAAAATATCATACGAACTCATAAACATGTAAATTATAGACCAACATATAGAAGATTTATTGATGAATCCACTGACATCAAGTCCACCATCAAACATGCAATGAATTATAGGGTTTATGCCTTTTAAAGAGGCCAATAAAATCAAATCTATAGAAAAGGGGATTGAAGGTTTGTTTTTAAAATCCATCGATCCAACTATTAGCTCAATCGAGGTCTTAGAAATCCTTAATCTAGGTCTTAGAAATCCTCAATCGAGGTATTAGAAATCCTTAATTGAGGGTTTGAGTGGTTTTTTTAATACCTTGATAAGGGGTTCAACTGTGGTTAAGGAAATAGCTTGATCATTCTTTTTAAAAGCTCGATCGAGCTACTTTCTACTTTCTACAAACCACTGACTGTTAAATATTTTATGTTTAATAATGACAATATGGCTTGATTGAGATTTTTTTAAACCTCTATCTAGGGTTTAGATAAACCTCGATTGAGTTCTAAATATTGATTAAGGTTTATCTAAATCCTTGATTAAGGTCTTAAAAAGGACTCGATCAAACACTTGGTTAATCCCTCAATCAAGCGTTCAAAACCTTGATCGAAGGATCAACCAAGGTTCAATTGAGCTTTTTTTTCACAATTAGTTCCAACCTCATGCCAAAAAGTGTTACCCATATTCATGTATAAAGAAGACTAAACCCAATGTCACCTTGGTCTATTTTCTTTGAATTCTTTGGGGTTGGAGACCTAGGGGAGAACCCTTTTACCTGCAAATAACCTCAAAACCAAACATACATATTTTTATATTCTAGATGCGAGACCATTGTCTTTAACGTTAAGTCAATGGAAAGTAAGATATTGTAGGTACTTGGTTAGAAAGCGGACTTATGGAGTAAATATACAAATCCACAATAAGTTATTCCAACCAATAAAGTCCAATGGAAGAGATAATTTCAATGTCAATTATATGACATTCAATTATTGAGATTAATAATAGTAAGTGTTATCATTTAAGAAGTGTAATTAATAGTAATAATCAACATTATTAACATGTTAAAAGAGATTGCATTAATAGTCCTTTTGAGAAGTGAATACCAGTACTTGAACTCATAGTAGAAAGAAAATATAACTTAATAGTATACGGTGGAGGAAACCAACCTAGGGAAGTTTAGGGTTAAAAAAGTCGAGCCAAAAATTTTGGGCCCGAAATTTTAGGAGGCCGAAATTTTAGGATCCCAAAATTTAGGGCTAAAAGTTTGGGATGGTGATTTTTTGGGGCCAATATTTTAGACCTGAAACTTTAGGGCCGAAATCTTAGGGCCCAAAATTTTAGGACCGATATTTTAGGGCTGAAATTTTTGGACACACAATTTTTGGTGATTTTTAGGGGTTTTATGATATTTAGGGGTTTTGGGTGATTTTTAGGGGTTTTTAGGGGTTTTTATGGATACAAATGCATTTAACTGACCTATACATGTAACCTAACTATAATACTATAAATGATGAAAATTTGAGTAAAATAATATTAACAAGAGAAGGGATCTATGATTTCATCTCAATCCCTAGGGATTTGAGAGATCATGGTTAGTGTCCCTCTCTTGGAGTATCCCTCTAGCACTTGCAAGCTAGGGCACCACTTATCAACCTTAAGGATTTAGTAAGTGAGCCTAACCAAAGAAAGCAAAGAATTCCAAGGCCCTAAAAGCAAAAGGAAACCCTAATGCAAGGTGTTTCCTCCACACAAAATTGATAGAATATTGATAAAAAATCCCTAATTCATAAAAATGCAACTATACACCACAATTCAATCCACATAGAAGCATAAATTATCAATATTCACCAAGATATGAGCAAAGAAAGAGCTTTAGGTCATTCTTGAGCATGTGTTTGGCAAACAATTCTAGCATCAACCATAGCATGTGCAAAAGAATCCCTAGATCCATCCACCATTCATCATCAAGAAAGAAGAGTCATCCAAAAGAAGTGCACATCACCAAGAGAGCTCATAAAGCAAGAGTAAAAATAATAATTTCATAATAGAACCCTTATATATTGATTTTACAATAAGAGGAGAATGTCTTTTTATACTAATCCGCCCTCAAATATTTAATTGGATCCTACATGTTCTAAAATAAATTAAAATAAAATAATAATGTTTTTTATGAAAATTCTACATAATTAAGGAGTTTTAGCCAAAATAGACAAAAATGGAAAAAATAAGCTAAAATAAGACAAGAGATGGATTCAATTTATGAAATAGTGAGCAAAGTGGGGACATCATGCCTTATCTAACCAAAAAATGTTGAAAGTCCCTCAATTCCCCCCTCCAAGGAATTGTAGGCTCAACTAGTGTGTAACAATGGCAAGAAGGGTGCACCAGGCTAGAGGCATCAGAGGAGAGGTCTCTAGAAGCTGCAAAAGGTCAAAGTGGGTGCAAGAAGGTGTTATAGGAGTATATAAAACTCCTTTACAAAGTGCAAGAACCTCTACAAGTCAAATAAATAGGATGGGTGTGTGCCCTAGTGGATCACCCATAGAAGTGTTGGAGCACCAACCCATGGGCATAAAGCCCTGCATGGTGGAGATAACCGTCATACCAAAGAGTAGTCAGAAAATCCATTAAGCCATATAATTTTGAGAATGAAACCAAGGGAGTAGGCCATGTCTTATCCAGGGGTAAACAACCCCCAAACCAAATATCCATACAATAAATCCCACTTTCGTTTGTACAATACTTGTTTTTGACCCCCTACTCTAGACTCAGCCTTGGTAGAACATTACAACTGCTATGGTGTGTAACACACACTTGTATATAACTTCATATATTTGACCCATATTTGTTTTATAACCCTAATATGTAACCTAATCTATTGAAGTGATGAAGAATGCGTCCACATACTTGGGTCATAGCACATAATGAACTCCTTGATTTCTACCCTATTTGTCCCATAGTGACAATTCAGTTCCAATTTTCAACCAATCTATTAGTTAGTCAACTCCTCCATCCCTTAGTCAATTTGACTAGTCGAGAGCCTAGCTAACTTGTTAGTAGACCATTTATTTGACTCTTCTAGTCAACTATCAACTATCAATTGTTTATCTCTAGAATATTTAGAGGTGCGACCAACTAGAAAGGTTTTCTATTCCAACAATCCCCCCATCAAGACAACTCTTTAGATATTTAGGAGACAAAATTAGTTCTATACACCCCCCTCATAATTGTGACTCCTTTAATACCAAGCATAGCCCAAAGTTTGACAAACTTATATTTTGGTAAAGGTTTCATAAATATATTACCAATCTGATCATCTATTTTGCAATGGGAAATCTCAAGTGACAATTTAATCTTGTATCAAATGTCTCAAGTAATGAGCATGAACTACCCCACATGCTTCATCTTACTATGTGCAATAGTATTTTCAACAACTTGTCTCATACTATGAATATCACAAAAGGTTACAATTGTTGAGTTGGATGAAAACACAACTTCTCCCAAGTGTTGTCGAATCCATACCACTTATGTGCCAACCTTAATTGCACCATGATATTCATATTATGTGCTTGAAAGCAAGACCACCTTCTACTTCTTGCATGAACAAACTAAGGGTTATGAACCAAGGTGATAGACATAGCTCGATGTTGAATTCCTTTCATTGCCATCCCTGTCCCAATATAACATACTAACAATGCTAAGTTATTGGTACAATATTTTATACCAAGTTGATAAGTTCCTTTGATATAACAAACAATTATCTTTGTGGACTTCCAATGAATTTCTCGAGGATCCTACATAAACTGAGAAACCACACTAATGATAAAGGAAATTATAGATTGATTGCAAGTTAAATAATTTAGAATACTAACCAATTGTTGATAAATATTCATGTCAACTCATGGTGTGTCACAATCCTTTGTCAAATTTACTCCCTATTGAAAAGGTGCAACATAGGTTTTATAGTCATTCATCTTGAATCTTTGCAAAAGATCCATTACATACTTAGGTTGAGAAATAAAGATACCTCCATCCATTTATAGAAATCAAATGGCCAAGAATAAATGTAAGATACCAAGGTCAATCATTTCAAAGGTATCAACCAATTGTTTCTTGAAACCTAATATTATATTTATATTGCTACCAGTAATGACTAAATCATCTACATATAATGAAACAATTAAGGTTTGACCATGTACATGTAAAACTAAATGCTATTATCTGATTCACAATGTTTGAAACCAAGATTGATAAAAAATGATCAATCTTCTCATACCAATCCCTAGGGGCTTGTTTCAAACCATGCAAGGATTTATTTAGTTAATAAAAAAAGTTGGAATCCTTCTCAAAACAAGGGGGTTTCTCCATATATATTTCTTCATTCAAATCTCCATGAAGAAAAACAGTTTTTACATCGATTTGATGTACCTCCCATCCAAATTAAACAACAAGTGAAAGAATCGGTCAAATCGAATTAATATTTGTAACATGTGCAAAGGTTTTAGTGTAGTCAATGCCTTCTTGTTGAGAAAAATCCTTTGCAAACAAACTAGCCTTATGTCTTCCAATGACTCTATGAGATGTGAATTTGGTCTTGTAGACCCATTGAAATTTCACTATATTATTTACTTATGGTTGAGGAACTAAATCTATGTTTTATTCTTCATCAAGGAACAAGAGCTGCAACGTTCTCCCATTTAGGTCAACCATGTGCATCTGCATATGTATGTATATCAAATGCCTCTAGCACATGTTCCATGAAATAAACACTACTACAATATTTTTGATTTCTTGTCTTCTTCTAGTCATTAATATCTCATGCATCAACTCCAACAACTTCAATTGTCATAGTAACCTAATGGGGTAGACAAGATTTCTAAGATGAAGAGTAACTTGTATCAACCAATTCACCAATATATTGATAAGGGGTTGCACATATGGTAGTTGATTCCACAGTCATTGGTTGACTATAATTTGAGGTAGGTAGGTAAGTCAAATGTCTAGTTGAAACTCCAAAATAGTGTTCAATCAATCATGTTTTTTCATAATTTCAAAAGGATCAATGCTCATTAAACCAAAATATGAATTCAATAGTTTAATACATGAGGTATTTTGATCAAATATAACATCCCTTTGAATGATGATATGTTGTTTAACTTGGTCAAACAATAGTAGGACTTCGACTCTCTAGAGCAACCCATCATGATACAAGCATGACTCTTTGCATACAATTTCTTTCGGAATTCATCTAGAATATATTCCCATGCAATACATCCAAATGTTATATGACGACCAATATATGGTTTAATTCCACTCCAATTCTCAACAATATCCATATTAAGGACAAATTTAGTTGGAATAAGGTTCAACATATAGATTTAACAGTAGATATCTTCTTCCTAGATGCCAGTTGATAAATATTTGGCCTAAAGCAAGAATGTTTCCATTTGACCAATGCCCAATTTTTCCTTTCTGTTACTCCACTTGCTTGAGGTGTGTGATGTGCAATTCTCTACTAAGAGATTCCATTTTGTGACAAATAGTTTTCAAATAATCCCACATATTCTCCACCATTATCCGATCTTAAACATTTCACAGGTCAATCACATTTATTTTTAGCCAATGCCCTAAATTCCTTGAACTTTTCGAAGACAAAACTCTTATTCTTTAAGAAATATAGTGTGCATGGAAAAATCATAATTGAAGGTCAAATTATAGCTCACACTTGTTGGTAATGGTTTCTTCATGTAACATAAATAAATGTGTATAATTTGTAGCCAAGTATTTTCTCTCCATTCCTTTCCCATCTCAAAGAGATCTGAGCAATGCTTTCCAAGCACACACCCTTTGCATATTCCATTAGGGGAGCCATTTTTGGTAGTCCAAACACCATGCTATTTTTCAACATCAGTTTCAAGCTTAAACAAATGTCTAACTAGTTCATGCTAAACTCTATTGTGGTCATTATCCTAAGTTATGAGTGTCGTCTTGTATCTCTCTTGGGAACAAAAAAACTTATACATTCCATCTTTGGGATTAAGGAACCACTAAAAAATAATTTGGGCCAATTGTTCACATCCTTCACAACAAACTGATCTAGCCAAACTCAATCTTTTGACAGTCTGGGTAAGTTGGGGTACCAACAATAAGTTGTTAGTTATATTGGGTGATGCACATAGCTAATCACACTTTTTTACATTCAATGTTACCATAACCAACAATAGTAAGTGCATAATCATTTGCAACAAAAAATCTCTTTTATCCAACTTCACCTAAGGAAGAAAAAAGAAGAAGCATATTTATCCATATGGTGAGCACACTCATAATAAAATATCCGCTCACTTTGAGTAGTTGTGCATGTAGGGCCTGCAAATAAATAATATACAATGTATAATTATTTACCATACCTTCTAGAATTCGGTGCTCGACATTAGTTGATTATTTAGTTGACACGTCTACTTCAAGTTTCTTTACCTTTTCTTCTATATTTTTAATATTCTTCTTTCAAGCATTCTCGATATGTCCTAATTTCCCACAACAATGATATGTATTCTTATTCTTGTATTTCTTGGTAAACTCATCATGTGTCTTCTCTCATTCTGGTTGACGTACTCTCAACTTTTCTTTGGTTTACCCTATCGACCCCTCTCTCTCTAGTTATATTGACCTTTTACCTTCAATATATGGGCCTAATGTTTGAAATTTAATTTACCTTCATCAAGAAATTTCTCCCGTTCCCTAATCAGTAATCCATAGAAAGAGTCAAATGTATAATCTTTATTGTCTTCTTTTCAGGATGCCCACCTAGCATGGAATATCAAACATCAAACATAATACATCATAGGACATCTTTAGATTCATGAGGATCGGTTGAATGAGATGATTATGTTTCTTCATAAATTCCTTGTCGCATTCACCTAATTTCAATTGTAACTCCTTGACATGAGCCAAATAGTCCTCAATTCCTTCAAAGGAGACATGATCCAAAGAGATCAAATCTTCTTAAACTGCATAACCCAAATTTTTTCAAATTTATCAAACTAATGCTTCAATTTATTCTAGACCCGATGATGATAATTGATCATGTTTGCATGAAAGTGAACATCGCTTGAAATGTAGGTGGTTATAACTCCAACAACGTCATCCTTCTTCTCATCGAATATGAACTTATGTTGATCATCCTTCAAAACTTGGATCACTATCTTGGTAAATTAACAAAGGGCCTTTCTTTTTAGCAAGGTATCCATATCTTGTGCCCATATTCCATAGTTGTGACCATTCAAGATCACAAGTTCTTACTTGGAATCCATAATGATAATTTATCAATCTAAACCCTGATATTGTTTGCAAGTTGAAACATAAAGTCAATAAAAAATATAGTTGACTCAATAAGGTGTGCTCAATCGACATCTCAAAATACTTGTAGACACAATTTTGTGATTCAACCAAACAACTCTAACATCATTAAGGAATTAGAAATATCATAGAGTTAGTTATTCCAAGAAGAGGTAGTGTCAAAATACACCATTTCAACACTTAAACACAACATATCATAATTGACAATACATTAAAATGCATTGTTCATACTTGCACACCACTTTGTATATTCAGCCCATAGGGTCATATTTTTATAGCTCCAAGAGATAACTGACTCCCTTAAACTGAGACATAATGTGTCCACATACTTGGGTCATAACAGATAATGACCTTCTTGATTTCTTCCTTGTTTGTGCCATAGTTGATTGTTCTATTCCAATTGCATGACCAATCGATAGATTAGTAGATTTATCCATCAATCAATTGGTACGAATAATCGATAGTCTAGTCATCCTATCAGTGTAAGGTGCACATATGAAATTGGGTTACCATTTAGTGAGATTTGTTTATGAAAAATAAGATTTTGTGTGTTTTCGGCTGAACAAAATAAACATCTATCCAAAAAGTGGCTCTAACTTTCAACTTAAAAAAATATTCAATTGAAAGTTTAAGTTAATATAGAGTCATGGCCTTGTAGGAATATTTTTCTATTACATTTTTTATCAAAAACAAATTTCTCTAAAAAAAACTAAAACCTCAATTAAATATAACATTCAGCTAAAAACATGGGGTATAGAATAGATGATGAATGGTCTTACTATTAATACACTCCTTGCATAAGGTCACTAGTTCGAAATTCTGTGGGTACGAGCTTAGAAAAAATAAAACAATCTAAAAAATTGATATTGCAATTTGGAGCACATAGGGATTAGAGCAAATGGTAATGCGTAATTGAGATGTGAAGTTGTAAATGGAAGGTCACGAGTTCAAATCCCTCGTGGGTACTTACTTACAAAAAAATAATTCATGCGAAAACATCCAAGGGATGTAGAATACATGATGAATGGGTGTACTGTTAAGGCACTTCGTGTGTAAGGTCACCGATTCAAAACTCCGTGGGTACTAGCTTACAAAAAAACATTCAACCAAAAACATAAAATTTTGACCACTTAAACATATGCAAAAAATCAACAGTCCATCAATTTTCTTCATCTTTCTCCAACTTCAGAAGGGATGAACCTTATGAAATACTATAAATGTATTCTCAGACATGATACTATTAGTTTCAACATCGAATCTATTTTCGATACATACAAATTCTCTTGAATTTTGTTTTTATATCTTTGTTAATTTTAATAAATTATATGCGTGTGCGTGTGTGTGTGTGTGTGTGCGCGTGTGTGAGAGAGAGACTTATGAAATAAAAATTCAATATCTCCAAAAATACAAAACTAAAGCATGTATTGTTCTCTTCAAGGGGTATTTTTATATTTTTAGTTTTTAACTAAAAAGTAAGGAAAAAATGATGTCCCACCAAACATGTTTATTTTATGCAACTTTTCTCATTAACCAATTCAAAAACTTATTGTATATATATATTAAATACAAAAAACTAGTAGTACATTAGCATAGTCTGTAGATTGTTGTAGATTTTTTTTCCATTCCAATAAGAAAGAAATTGTGGTCCTATAACATGACTAATTATCAATTCTTGCATTTTTTAAGTTTATATCACCAAACAATTTGCTAACTTGACATATTAAATTTCAAAAAAAAAAAACACTAATGAATAGAAACTAATACAATTATTCACAAATTATATTTTTACTATAAAGTGAAATTCTAAAGACAAAAATAAGTTTTACTTATTGGAAGTTGAAGAACTTATGAAAATATCATTTACTTTTACGAGCAAAATGCTAACTAAGATTCATGTTTTCACGCTAACCAACTAATTGATAACTTAGTTGACTATCAACTTTGTTTACAAAGAATGTAGGGATGTGATGAACTAGCAAAACTTCTAACAAATTTATGGGACAAAAATATCTATAATATCTATAAAATTATTAAATAAAAATCTTATATGACTTTTATTTTTATTTTTCCATAAAATTACAACAAACTCTCTCTCTATATAAAACAAATCTGAACACCCGTTTTATCGTCATAAGAATTTGGAAACTTCAAATATCTCAAATCATTGTCTCCTTATAAGCCATATGAAAGTTACAAGTTTGAAATGACCCACAACTTTTCCATGGGAAGATATTAAGATAAGATAGTTGTGGCATTGAGAACACTAAAGACTTATGACATACAAGAAAAGTTGCAATTTTTTTCTTTCCAAAGAAAAAAATCGTAAATACTTTATTCACATTCAGTAGATGGCCCTCATAGTCCATTTTACAAAATACAACTAATAAGTTTTCATTACAAAATTTGCCTCAGAATGAGCACAAATCCACAAATCATAACAATAGAACATTACATACATTAAAGCATCAGATCATAATGTTCACCAAAATAAGAAAAGTTGCAATTTGCGAGTGAGAAGGACACCAATAAGCAGTTTTTATTGGGAATTGAACTCCTTGCAGTAATGTAAAGATACTTTGTCACATAATTCATGTGATCATATTAATATATATATATTTTAAATATAAAAAAAATCATAGTGGAAGAGGTTACAAGTTAAAATATATAAGTTCTCAGTAACAATTCAAGTAAAAAATTGTTTAAGTTTAAAAAAAAAATCCTATTATTACTTACATCGTAAGAGTTGCTGCAAATCACTATGAGATAAATAGAATGTTCATTAATAGCTATTCAATCCATTATGCATATTACCTCTCTCAAAACTTTCCTTACACCACTATAATCCATGGCTCCTTGCTCCACTACATTGACCCACTATTAAGATATTTTTTTTTTTAATTTGTGATCTTATGGCTTTATTTCAATGCCAATTATCACCACAAAAGTTTACTTAATACTTTAATAATCATGTAGTTTTATAAAAAAAAAAATTTACATTTTTAATAAAATAAATTTACACTATTTCAAGCCAATTATTCTACACTATTTTATTTAAAAATTAAATTTACATTTTTAATAAAATAATTTTTTATTCATATTCTAATTATACATTAATTGAAAAATTGACAACAATATAAATACGAGATTATATATACAAGTATAAATTCACATTTTTAATAAAATAAAATATAATTTGTATTTATATTTTAATTATATATTAATCTAAAGTTATTTGATGATGATGATCGTCCATTGAGACCAACTTCGGTCTATCGGACTTTAAGAAGGAAAATATTTGGTTTACTTTAAAATCTTGTTCCTGTGCTCAAGAAGCTTTCCAAGCTCATTATAGTTTTGGCAAGTTAGGAGGTTATAAAGGTTTGTATTGTAACAAATACTTTGAAACTCAAATCTAATGTGGGTGTAAGCAAGGCACTCTAAGAGAAAGTGATTTTCATCCTCAATGCTCATAGACTCACATAGATGACAAACCCTTTCCGCCCATGGAGTTTTAGGAATATACCAACACCCTGTTTCGCTATGGAGTTCATGATAGTTCGTTCTAATCTTGGCTATATTAATTTTCTTCAGTGAGCTAGTTACTACCAAGAGATACTTCTAATCCTTGAAGTTAGGATTAATGACCTCCTTATAGTATCTTAATTTTCTCTTAACCGCTAAATTTTCCTCACACCAGACTTTCTCTTTAAAATTAGAAGTAATAATATTTTTGACATTGTCAATGTTTTGCAAAATGTCGTTTTCATTAATGCCCCAATGGTTTAACCAAGCCATGGTATCTTTACACCAACACTGCTTGAGGCGTAGTTGGTTTTGACTTGAGTTTAAAGCAACTTTAGGAAGTCTCTCATTTCCCATGTTATTTATCTTATGCTTGTACATCAGGTACCTAGTCATAACAATGCTCTCGATGGGGGAAAGACCCACTTCTATGAGGAGAATAGGATAAGGCGTATTGCTTTTAATTTTGAGGTTATAAGTTATAAACCGCTTCTGGATTTGCTCAATCTTCCTCCAACATTCACTAGAAATGTTGCACCCCCATACTTCACATCCATACAATATAATAGGGATGACAAGAATTTCAAATAGGAACTTCTTTTTATCCCACATGATCAGATTGGCTGATTTACAGTTATTTTCAAGACCAAAATAAGATTTCCACCCTCCATTAATCATCTTCTCAATGGTATAGTTCCAATTGAGCTTGTGATGAATATCAATTCCGAGATACTTGTAAGAAGTCACTTCATCTATATTTATATTATCATAAATACATAAGTGTCTTTCTTAGATTTTATAATCCTTGATTTTTGTCTTGTCATTGTTAACAGCCATACCCATGTTAGAGAAAAAATATTTAAGAATTCTTAATTGCTTATCGAGATCAGAAGGACACCTTGCCAAGAGAACAATATCATCAGCATAAAGTAGGAGGATGATAACTATCCCAACTAAGATTGTACCGGTGCAACCTGCTTCTTCTAACCATGTTTCTAGCTTATCAATGTAAATGCCAAAAATGGTAGCAAAGAGAGGGAAACCTTGTTTAACTCCAATATTACAATTTATATCTGTTGTCCACCCCTCATTATTCTTAAACTTGGCAATGGCCTTTTCATATAACCTTATCATGACAGCTCTCAACTCAAAAGGAACCTTAAGCTCCTCTAGCCTATTCCACAGGTTATCTGTAGGCAATGTATCAAAAGCTTTTCTAAAATCTACAAAGTAACAAAATAGGTCAGACTTATTATTACGACATTCCTTTGCAATGATCCTAAGTGTAAGGAGGTGGTCCGTGGTTGAATGATTCATTCTAAAACTTGCTTGGCCTTTAGCCCGCTTACCTTCCATTTCTAGCCATCCATTGATCTTCTTTTCTAAGATAATGCCATATAACTTAGCTAAGAGAGGTCTAATCATAATAATTCGATAGTTAGAAGAGTCATTTTTATCACCACTTTTGAAAATAAAAATAATGAGACTTTAAGTCTCTCTATATGATTTTTAAAATTATTAATTAATGATAAGATCACTCTTACACTTTATCATGGTTTGGTTTTCCGAAAAGGGGTAGAACTTTTAGACAAAATTCTATAAAGAAATAATAATTTAAAACTTAAAAAAATAGAAATATGTTATCTACAAAGTGTACGACCTCTAGCCATCATCTCTAAAAACTATGAGATAAACTCGCCGTGCCAAAAATTATCCTATATTTTGGGGCATCCTACACCATCCCAGTCACTTTATGTGCCTTTTTGGTGATTCCTTTGAAAGTATAGAATTGAAAACACATTTGATACAAGGTTAGGTGATAAATCTCAAAACAAGATCTACACCTCAGAGCAAGCAATTGTGCATAATGTTATTTCTCATTACATTAAGATATCCTAATTTGTTTTTGGGTTATCAAAATTTGAGTCTACTTTAACATATAGTGCTAAAATAATAGTTTAAGAGATGGTTATAAACATTTTAAGAGTTATATTAGTTGTTTTAATAGAATTTTTAATCTAAAAAGGTAAAGATATTTAAACATTTTAAAATATATTTAATTGAATCTTCAAATAAAAACTGTAGAGAAACATTTAGAATATTCATTTAAATTTGAAACAAGACACAACTTCTAAAGAAAAATTAATGGTTTAATATGAAGGATGTATAAACAAAACAACACAATTAATGACAATTATCAACAACTAAAAATTCATTTTCCATAAGGATGAATAATAATGACCTTTGTAAAATGGGATTTCAAGCTTAATTAAAAATCATATAACACTTATCTTCAATTGAAGAAATAAATCAATATATATTTAATTTTTTTTTTTAGCATTAATAATATAAGTATTGAGTTGATTTTCACAAAGAGACCACTTCAATATAAGGGAGACCATAAATTTATGATAGTGATATTTGTAAAGAAGTAAGGTTATTTCTTTTCTTTAAAAAAATCAATCGCAATCATATTAATTTAAGTTTAAGGTCATAGTCAAGCCAAAGACCAAATTTGTATATGGGATCAAGGCCATAGTTAAGCTAAAGACTAAATTTGTATATGAGATCTCCTTGTTCACAGGACAAAGAACGCTCTATGTAGCGATTTAATTATTAAAGTTTACAAAAATATACATATTCTAATCCCTCTAGATTTGAAAATATAATGCCTCAAAATCACATATTCTTAATCATTAAATCCACTCAAATTATACCAAAACAACAATACATATCTTTACTAAAACAACTTACCTCATTTATAAATAAACAACTTACCTGCCTCTTTGTAAAATTGACCATCAAAGTACTTAGATTTGAATTTTTTCTCGGGTCGCATGGTGAATGTGATTCTCACATTCACCATGCAAGGTAATTTTGTATATATATTAAAGCTGTATAAAGTGTATTGATCCAAACATAATTCAATTTTTAATATCTATGTATATATTCCTTTAAAGAAAAAGGCAATCCGAAATATTCTAACTCCCTCTTAATTTGTTATCTTTAAAGTGAGTTTACAAATTCACCACTCCATGTGTTGCCATCAAATGATTTGATTTTAAGTCATTATTCCTTTTACTTTAATATTTTGCATTGATTCTTTAAACACTTTAATATTTGTGCAATTATTCTTTAAACACCTTTATACTTATACTTATGATCCCTTTTCCATAGAGAAATGTTTAATGCTCCTAATGATCCAATGCCAAAGTATTGGTGTGTTGGAATCGTTTCAATATCGTGTGTGATAATAACAAAGAAGTGATTTTTCAAGTGTACGAGAGAACTTACAAATAAATTATTATGAAGGCGAGGGAGTTATGAGTGGAAAAATTAAGTTGTTTGGTAAAATGATTTTGAATGTAATTATGGAAATGTGTACTGTGAAATGATAAACAAATTTCTGAAATAGATATGAATAGAGTTTTCATTATGTTATATAAGATGAAGGATGTGGAATAAGTAATGATCTTATTATTATCAAAGATGTTGGTTGTTTGAGCAAAATATCGTTAAAGAAAATTTTGGGTGATGTAAAGATATTTAAAATGTACACATGAAAATGTGAACAAGAAATATATTGCAAAAGGAAATTTGAAGAATTGTGTTTATAATATAAGAAGTAGAGTAAAAGCATTTTAATCTAATTGAAGCATCATGTATTAAAAATATATCAAGTAAATGATGAATCACATAAAGGAATATGTGATAGTGTAAGGTTATCTACATGGCTTGGGCCAACACTATTTGGTAAAAGAGGATTTGTAGGAGATCTCACTTTGATTGCAAGCACCAAAGGTCTAAATCCACCACATAATACACCACTAAACTCAACCAATCCTCCAATAATATCATCATTTCTCATAGTGCCTCCTAGAGCAAGTCACCCTCCAAGACCACCTTGACCATAGATGTTGCATCCTGACCCACCCTTTTCACATTTGTGTCATAAATAAAAAATGTCTCCATTTTATTTTTTGAAAAATAAATTAAGTGCATTTAATTTCTTCCATGATATGTAAGTTGTTGTGGATATTCCAATAGAATAGTTTGTGATTATAGATATTCCGATAGAATAGTTTGCGATTATAGATATCCTATGACGAGATCTCTTATCATGTAATGTTTTACTTTAGATTTTGATTTCATATTACTATATTAGCATAAACATGATTGAAATACACTACAACAGAAATGAAAGAAGCTTAACATATAACACACCATCCACACAATGAACAAAAAATTAACCCTAGGAAAATTCAGTATGGGAAAAACCCAACTATAAAGCAAGGCATTGCCTTGGTCTTTTGTTTTTAGTTATGAAATGAAAATACAAAGAAATGGGTGCTCACTATGGAATTTCCATGGATACTGTGGCTAGTATGGTTGCTACATAATCTTCTACTTCCTCTATCTACTCCAAAATCCCAAATTCTCTTCTCAACTATGAAAAAATAACATCACAATAAGAATGGAACTCCTTCCTTTCCTACTGGAACAATGCTTAACATGTCACGGTATCTATCTAGGCTTAGGGTTATGGTTTTTACATGCCTCAAATATTGATTATGATCATTTGAGTTTTGGACCAATTAGAATATTCTTGAAAGTCCACGAGTGACTAGCTACACATGTGTGAGTGTTGTGAGTTGAAGTAGAGTCTACTCGGTATCATGGTAGATAATCTGATAGGTCAGCTTGTGGGAGGAATAATTTTCGCATATAAACTCCTATTGAGGTCATCTTTGTGTTGTTGGAAAACTATTGATGTGTAGAAAATTTTTAATAGGTTGTGAACTTCATTTGCAAAGTTTTGACCAAAACAATGGTTGTTTAATTCCTGAAATTGGATTTGAAAGGTGTTGGAACCCAAATCACCAAAGTGGGCCCTACCCATAAAATGGGTCCTAGAAGTCAATCTTGTTGAAGAAATGTAACTACAGAAGATATTCTATTTTGTATTATTATTGTTATTACCCCTTTCGGAGATGTTGTTCCTCCGGTTAGGGATGTCATTGATGTAATTGGTCATGTAAAGTATTGAGGTAATTCCTTCATTGTAAGCCGGGTCAGTAGTATCCATTAAAGTATTATTAAAATGTGTTTTCAAGTCTTCCAAGGCAAGTCAGCCCTGACAGCAAGGAGAAGTTGGTCTAGTTGGGTTATTAGGCCTCTCAGTTGATTTGTATAAATAGGAGAGGCACCTCCCTCATTTGGACAAGTAGAACACTCAAGCAGTTGTGCTAAAGAGATCAGAAGAAATAGTCCATCTGGAGGAGAGGAAGTAGTATAGTTTTGTTATTGGGTCTTACACTATTCTTGGGTGAAGTCTATATAGAGGAAGTTTTTCTAGGTTTTTCCCTACGAGGGTTTCCTAAGATAAATATTTGTGTTCTCCTTTGTTCTATTGTGCTTGTTATTCTTTCAGAGATCCTTTTGTTTTGGTATAATTTTTTTTAAAATATTAACATTGTATCAGAGCTAACCTGAAAGAAGACACTGTGCACCATCTAATATGGAAATTTGACAAGATAGGGTTTACTATTCCAGATACCTCCCTCCACATATTAGATAAAAAAGGAGGTCCACTCAACTCACCCTAGGAGGGTGCATCTTTCTGTCAAAGCAGGTTTTCATTCTGAGGATTTTCACATTTTTACCTAACACTACTACCGGGAGAAACTAGGGCATCATATTTTTCAACGTTATATCCTAAGAATCCATAAAAGTAATATATAGTCTAAATATCCTTTTGGAGGTGCATCTTTTACTCCTCTCATATCCACAAGTGATCACAGTTGGAAAATTACGGTTTCCTAGCCACATCCTAGAATCTGGTTCCAGAAAAGGTCCTCAAACTGGTAAGTACTATCTCCTCTATTTCCATTTGAGGTTCTCTTTCATTAAATATGACAAAAAACACCAAGCTTGATGAAAATATTGAGGGATTAGAGAACTTTAGAGCATGGAAGTACAAACTCATGCTCATCCTTGAAGAACATGACCTAGATGGTTTTATCAGGGAAGATGTCAAGGAACCAAAAGGAGAAGAGTCAAAGGAAAAACACAAAAGGGATATGATCAAAGTGAAAAGGATCATAGCTAACTCTATTAAGGATTAGTTGATCTCCCAGGTATCTTCAAAGAACACCCCTAAAGAAATGTTTGATGCAATAACTAATATGTTTGAAGGTAAGAACATAAACAAAAGAATGACCTTGAGGAACCAACTCAAGGGTGTGAATATACAGAAGACATAAACCATACAATCATATTTCTCTAGAGTATCTCAAATCAAAGAACAACTAGAATCCATTGGTGATATGGTTGAAGAAGAAGAAGTGGTGATGATCACTCTGAATGGTCTCCCTAAAGAATGGGTTTCCTTCATTAGAGGAATATGTGCTAGAAAAAAACTAACCAAATTAAAAAAACTATGGGAATAATGTGTACAAGAAGAAGTAAGGATAATCAACATAGAAGAGAAGCTAAATGACAATGAAGATCAGGGTCTAGCTACACACTTAAAGAATGATAGATTCAAAAGGAAGAGTCAAGGTTCATCTCCTAGAAGATCTCCTAACTCCAAGAAGAAAACTAGAAGGGATTACACATCTTTTGAATGTTACTCATGTCATAAGATGGGACACATTACTAGATACTGTCCTCTTAACAAAGACCAACCCAATAAGAAGAACCAGACGTAACATGCTCATGCAACTAAAGAGAATAAATTAGACAAGGAAAGGATCACATAGAATGAAGACTCTAGTGAAGAGTATGTCCTGATTTTAGCTCTCACAGGAGAAATCGCTCGTGGAAGTGACACTTGGATTATAGACAGTGGTGCTTCCAAACATACGACAGGACATAAGGATTCACTTTCTTGTCTTACCCAAAATGACTATTCTCACAAGGTATAACTTGGATATGACTATCAGTACCCCATTAAAGGAATGGGAGAAGCATATTACAAATTAAGAACTGGAAATATCATGAAGATGAAAGAAGTATTATATGTTCCATGTTTAAAGAAGAATATTCTTTCCATATCACCTCTATATAAGAAAGGTTTTAGAGTTGATTTTGCAGATGGTGAAGTCCTTTTGTGGCCGAAGGGGAAAACAATAAATGATGCTATTGTAATAGGTGTCAAAGAAGGAGGACTCTACAAAATGAAAGGACACACAAATTCAGCTCTTATAGCTAACACTATCAGTGCATGTGAATTATGGCATAGAAGACTTTCTCATGTAAACTACAAAGCATTACCAATCGTGAGCAAGGTAGTCATACGTCTACTAGAGATCTAGATCGACCATGAAGGAGTATGTAAAGGATGGTCTCAAGGAAAGAACACCAAGAATCCATTTCCAAGTAGTAACAAAAAAGCAAAGGGGATCTTGGACATTATACACTCAGATGTGTGCAGACAAATTTCAGCCACTTCCTTAAGCGAGTATGCATATTATGTATCTTTTATTGATGATTGCTCTCGTAATACTTGGATATGCTTCTTAAAAGGAAAATATGAAGTATTTGGAAAATTCAAGGAATTTAAGGTTCTTGTGGAGAATATATCTAAAAAGAAGATCAAGATCTTAAGATCAGATAATGGAGGAGAATTCACTTCAAATGAATTCAAGGAATTCTGCAAAGAAGTTGGGATTAAGAGGGAGCTTACCACACCTTGTAATCCACAACAAAATGAAGTATCTGAAATAAAGAATAGATCCATCATGGAGGCAATCAGAGCAATGATCCATGATCAAGATATTCCTATGCATCTATAGGAAGAAGCAGCAAAGATCACAGTCTATGTCCAGAATAGAATATCTCACAGTGCTTTTGGAAGCAAAACCCCAGAAGAAATGTTCAATGGTGAAAATCCCAAAGTAAGCCACCTAAAGATATTTGGTTGTCCCATATACCTACATGTTCCAAAAGAGAAAAGATCAAAGTTGGACCCTTTAGGAAAGAAGGGAATATTTGTTGGATAGAGTGAATAATCAAAATCTTATAGAATTTATATTCCAAGATTCTGCTAGATAGAAATTAGTAGAGATGTTACATTTGATGAAGATGCATGCTTCACCAAATCCAGATCCATGTAGATGAGGATCATGAAGAAGAGGAGGAGGATCCTAGAACCACATAATTTATCAGACCACCAATTAGAGACATTGAAGAAGATCCTATATAAGAAGATCACGACCTTACAGAATCTCAAGGACTTATTGAGACACCCCAGAAGATGATCTCAACAAAAATAAGACCATCTTGGGCTCGTGATGTAATCAAGGAAGCAGAAAGATATTGTGCACCAAAAGGAAGAAAAAGACAAAGAATCCATTCAAACCATGTGGCACTAATGAGCAATCTTGTTGATGAAGAATCCACATGTTTTGAAGAATCCTTGAAGATGAAGGAATGGATGCAAGCCATGATTGAAGAATACGAGTCAATAATAAAGAATGGTGTTTGGGATGTGGTGCTAAGACCAAAGGAAAAATCAATAGTTTATTCAAAATGGATTTTCAAGAAAACGAATTCAGTAGATGGCAGTATTGAAAAGTTTAAAGCAAGATTTGCCACATGAGGTTTTTCACAAAAGGAAGGAATTGATTATGAAGAATGTTTTTTCACCAATAGCAAGATACAATTCTATCAAAACTATCATTTCCTTGGAAACCAATATGAAATGGAAGCTACATCAAATGGATGTGAACACAACTTTCCTAAATGGAGTCGTAGAAGAAGAATTATATATTGAATAACCACCATGATTCAAAAAACACGACAAGGAAGCATATGTATGCAGACTAACTAAAGCTCTATATGGGTTGAAACAAGCACCCAGAGCACCTAGCGGTTGAAACAAACACCTAATTTTTGAATGATCCGTGTGAATCAAAGTGGGGTAACCTATGATATAGTGCTGAAACTTGTTGACTGAGAACACCACTACAAGAAACTCCTTCTTTGTAACTATGTAGTTTAATTCCACAAGGGTTAATTTTTTACTAGAATAGTAAATAGTGTATGGGTTCTTGTCTTCTTCCTGACCCAATACCACCCAAATAGTTGTATCATATGCATCTGGAGTAATGTGAAATGACAAGCTCTAGTCTGGTCCTTTTAAAATAGGGGCTGTAGACATTAATTCCTTTAATTTCCCAAAAGATGAATAACACTTGTTAGTCCAAGAAAAATATGCATCTTTTATTAATAAAGCAACCAAAGGAGAAACAATTTTTGAATAATTTTCCATGAAGCAATGATAATAACCAGTATTACCCATAAAAATACAAACCTCTTTCTGTGTCTTAGGTGGACGCATGTTGAGTATTACTTTAACATTCTCTGGGTCAACCTGAATACCTGCAGTAGAGAGAAAATGCCGAATACAATCCCTTCTGTCATTAGCATATGGAATTTTATATGATTAGTGAAAGATTTACCTATTTATAGCACTCGAGCACCTTTTCCAGGTTAGATAATGCTTCCTTGAAGGTACTACCATATGGTGTAAAATATTCCATGAATATCTCGACACTATCATTAACCATATCTCAGAAATGCCCAAAACTACCCTATGAAAATTAGTAGGCATGTTGCAGAGACCGAACGAGAGAACTCGATATGAAAACATGCCCCATGGACAGGTAAAAGTAGTCTTATCTTGGCATTTAGGGGCTATATATATATGGTTGTAGTCGTTGAAACCATTGAGAAAAGAGAAGAATTTATTTCCTGAGAGAGTGTTGAGAAATTGGTTTATGAAGAGCAATGGGAAAAGGTATTTTTGTATGGGTTTGTTCAACTCTCTGTAATCTATGTAAATATGACATTTTCCATTATTCTTGGGAACTGTGACAAGAGGTGATACCCATTCATTGTTGGATATAGGATAAAGAAAATTAACATCCAACAAATTTTGTAGCTCTTATTTGACAATATCTTATAATGGAGGGTTCATCCTCCTTTGTGGTTGTCTACTTGGGATGCATTATTTCTTGATATAAATATGGTGCGTATAAATATCGAGGTGGAAACCCTTCATATCTCTGTAATCCCATACATAAGCCATTTTTTTCAGATTTTAGAACTTGTAGTAGCTTGTCTTTTTGCAATGGAGTCAGATTTGATTTAATGTTTAAAGTTTTACCAGGCTCAATTTCAATAGGAATGATACCATGATTTTTTGTTGTTGGAATTTCCTCTTCATATTCTAGTTCATATTCATGATTATATTCTATATTATAATCTATTGCATTTTGTATTAGTTAATATGCAAGGTGGGAAACAAAGGGTGGTTGATTACTAATAGAACTATAAATAACATCATCCTCTATTTCATTCTTAGAAGTTAGAGCTTTATTAATGGAGAGGATAGGATGCACATTTTCATTTCCAATTTTGAAACTAGCCCATATAGAATATTCAGAAGTCGCATTAGGCCTCGTTGGAGGATAGAGGGTTATATTCTTTTTAGAATCCCCATGGGAGATAGTTATATTTCCTGATCTATAGTCGATGTAAGCATCAACTGTTTCTATCCATGGTCTCCTCAAGATTAGGGTATGGCCTTCCAACCATGATTTTATCTGTAGAACAAGGAAATCAACTAGGTATTCCCAAGAATCTACTGAAATATTGACATCCACTATTATCCCCTCTGGCATAATAGTATATATATATGCTAGTTCTAGGACAATAGGGTTTGGTCTCAAATTCACAAAGTTTAGTGCCTCCCAAGTCTCCTTTGTCATTATGTTGATCGCTATGCCAATATCAACTAAAGTGTCATGAAAAAATTTCACTTGAATCTGGACATTAAAGGTAGGGTTCCCATGATCATCATATTTAATAGGTGTAATCTTTCCCAATATAAGGTCAAATAAATTTCCTAATACATGAATAGTTGATGGGTCCTTGGGTTTCCTTCGTAGTTTCCCGAGGAATGTGGAAAAGTAAGACTATTTGCAAATAATGTTTCACCAACCCACTAGTTCCCTAAATTGAGATGGAGACATAAATTTTGTAATAAGGGGATATGGGACTCAAAATGAATTTATTTTACCATATTCACATTTAAATGGGCCACATAAATGATAAATTCTAATAAAATAAGGTGGCATGGGGTCATGAAGACACTTGGAAGCTTGTGGAGGCTTTGGATGGCTAGATTCCCCACACAGTTGGCATGATATTCATCAAAATTCAAACACATGGGTAATGTAACGTTATTGGATGGTGATGTGGTGTCAAATATCATATGATGGGCTTGTCCATTGCACGATGAGTTTTCACTCTCCCTGCTCGTGAATCAATTTCGAGGGAGTTGGATTCCTTTCCAAGTTGGTTGATGTAGAGGGAATTTAAACATCTCATTGGAGCTTAATGAAGGAGTTTTAGTTTCATGTGGAAGGTCCATACAGTTGAATTCTCATCTATCTCCCTAGTCTCTCATTCCTTCTTCTCTACTCCCCCACACTCTCATGTTGATGGCGCACTTGCTGGAGTGGTGCTTGCCCTTTGCTGAGTATATCTGATGCAAAAGATTGGGTATATTGTGTATGTATCTGTAATATCATCTACATATCCTTTATAAGTCTAAATATCATAAATACATGTATTCCCCATGCTCTTGAATAACTAGTTTTCATGGATTTGGATTCAATCTTAAAGTGGTTTTATATCAGATTTTTATGAGGAATTTTATATGATTTTTATGATTTTTTTTGAATCCATATATTATTTAATACATTGTAATTTCATTCCCATATTCTATTCAGTTCAAAATCCAATAAAATCCCGTGTGAAAAGCTTGCATTCTCATGTCATTGTATCTGTAGTTTTCAAGGATTTTGGCTTCAATCTTGAACTAGTTTTATACTAGATTTGTTTGATGGATATTCTATGAGCTGCATGATGTTGTGAAATAAATATATGACGTGTTACTATGTAATTTAATTTCCCTATTATCTGTGGGTCAAAAATCAAGAAATCCATATGTGAAACTCTTGCATTCCCATGCAATTGAATCAATAGTTTCCATGACTTTGGCTTCAATCTTGAAGGAGTCTTGTATCGTATTTTTATGAGGGATGTTATATGTGTTTGATTATTTTGTGTCAGAAATATATGATGTGATACTCTTTAATTTCATTTCCCTATGATATATGGGTCGAAATCCAAGAAATCCACATGTGAAACTTTTGCAATTCCATGTTGTTAATTCACTAGTTCTCATGTATTTGACTCCCATACTGAATGAGTTGTATACAAGAATTGTATGAGGGGATTTATGTGGTGTTTAATAATTTTGGGGAATAAATTTTTATGCTGTATATGGTCTCTATATGTCACATCCTGATATGATCCTTTAACTCTACCTTTCATGTGTCAAAATTGAGCTAGTTATGCAATTTCCCCATAAGCAATTTCATTGAAAGTTATCAAACGAATGTGGAACTCTATAACCAATTTGTAGAAATAATAACCATGTTTAATGAAATTCCATGAGGTATTATATCATCCCCCATACTCTTCTTACAAACTTTGGAGGTTTGTACATGATTTGGGAAGCCCAGTTGGCCTGTACCCTAGGGGGGATTTCATCACAATTTCCTTGTAATTTTTCCCTTTTTGTCATCAGCCCCAAACATGGTTGAAGACGTATAAATTCAGATGAAAAGTGTCCATAAAAAACCTTGGTATGTTTTCAGGCTCACCATACCATTTCCTTTCAAATTCAAGACCATTTGGTGAAAGTTGGAACCCTCTAGAGTCATGACTAGTTAAGCTCGAATTTTGCCCAATTTGTAATTTTCTCCAAAATTCCAAAAGAGGGACATTATAGTGGTATTATAGCATGTTACTCACCTATTAATTAATACCATACATTGAATATAAAGTTTCATACATTTCTTGGCTTCACAATAGACCCACTATGCCCACTTTCCTTCCTCCTCAACCAACAAAAGAAGAAATTATAACCATAGATATCGAAGCATGCTATCGGGAGTATCGAACTTTGAGATGGGATATTCATGAAAGGTATTATTTCCAATAATATATTTTCATGTATGTATTTAGGAACAAGAAATAAAATGTGAACTCATTAAGGAACAATCAACAATCCAGAAGTATGGAGAAGATCAAGGAGTCACCAAGTTCTGTGGGTGGTGAAGTGGAAAAAGTATTACATCAAGAGGATAGAAAGTCACTCCAAAGTGAATTGGAAAAATATGAGAAAGAATCACATGATAATTAATAATAGTACCTTGAAACTATTGAATATCATTACAAGACACATTATACTATCGACATGGACCAAGGGCATCTACTGATAGATGCTTGAACTATGAAGGAGTACCTACTAATGGGTGCTCACAACTCTATGTTGGTGACATAGATATCATATTTGAAAATGTTGCTGCAAGACAAATTTCTTATGAACATAAAGATGAATACCTTATAGAATCTAATGAAGAACCAAGGTCAACTTCACCATCACCACTTGAGATTTAAGAAGTTGATCAAATCAAGAAGAAAGAAGAAGAGGAGGTTCACTCCCATGAACCATCATTCATTGAAGTGTCTTTGAAGATGAGTGAAATTAATATCCATGAGGCCCTTAGCATACTCCATGACACTAAAGCATTGGGATCAAATTCTTGTTGGAAATTTTCTTCATTGGAGGAGCCATCCTTCCTTGAATACATGGAGAAGATTCAAAGAGAAATGTGCATAATCGAAGGTAATTTCATTTCTTTTCTTTTTGATAGAAACAATTTGGTTAATATTAATGAATGGTTACATGAAGCATAGTTGAATAATAATGAGGATATTCATAAGATCAAGACTCAAAATAACCAAATTCTTAAGAGGTTGCAAGATACTTCTTCTTCCTCATACATTTCAGATTGTCATATGGTAGATTGTTTGGAGGATTATCATGACACGAGGGATCATGAGAGACATGGAAAAATGTAGGTTCTTGATGTGTTTGAATATGATATTGATGATATCCAATCACTTTTTTTGGTGGAATATGAACTTTAGTTGCATCTTGAAAATGATTACACACTTTTTGAAGAAGTGCATGATTCCACTACCTTGGAACAAACCTATGAGGAAAGTTTTGCATTTTTTAGGGAGGTGCATGTTCCTACCCCTATGGATCCTTCACATGATGATTTTTTTGCACTTTCTGATCATTTGGATGAGTTGGTTCTTTCTCCCATATCCCACACTTCCAAATTTTGCAGCATTCATCCTAAGAAAGTATGGGTGAAAGGTTTCTTTTTGATGATGCCACATGAGGTGTATGAAACTCTTGTCTCTCCTTTTGATGAGGACATGACTAGAGCAAATTCTTATTTACATTTTCAGTAGAAACCTTTGTTTCATTACGATGGTATACATATTCATGGGTGCATTGATGAGACTTCTTTGAGCCACTTGAAGTCTTCATGTTTTCTTTGCTCCTTATTTGGTTCATATTTTGGTGGAGGTCCTTCATTCACTTCTTATATGAAATAACACATGATTGATCATATTGATTCAAATTATATTTTTTTGGAGCAACATTATGGGACATGGAATCCTTGTTATAATTACTGTGCCATTTAGATCATTAAGCAATGGGTGCAATCAGATTCTTAATTATTATGCAATGAAGGAATGAATTATACAAACTAAACAAATCAAATCTCACAGGAAACAGACAAGTATTGCTCAAATAACTACAATATTATCTTCATTACTCCCAACAATATACAACAATGTTAGATAAAGGAGAATTCAAATCACGAGGAATGAATTTGAATCTCCTTTATGTAACACTGTTGTATACTTCTAGGAGAAATGAAGATAATTTTGTAATTCTCTGAGCAATACTTGTCTGTTTTTTGTGAGATTTGATTTGTTCAGTTTGTATAATTCATTCCTCTTCACTGCATAATAATTTAGAATCTTATTGCACTCATTGGTTGATGATCTAAATGGAACATCAATTCTAACATGGTATCAGATCCATCTGAAGCAAGCTACAAGTATGTCTACTCTCCATTGTACACCAGAAGCAGTTGGGTTTCCACAGAAGTCCCGCAAAGAGTGCCTTGCTTCCTACTAATTTATTAATAGTGGCGATGCAGGCATGACAGACCCTGATAAAGTGTGCATGTCAAGAGGGAAGGATTAATTCTAAAAAGTTTGAATGATTTTGGTTTTGCAGTGAAATTCTACAGGTGCTACGTAGCTTATGTGAATATATTGTCTGTTCTAGCAGGAGAATTATGGATTCTCAACATTCTACACCTCGGATCCTAACACCCTTCAATTATGTTCATTGGAGGGAAGATATGCAGTTGTACTTGTACAAAAAGGGATACTTCACGATAATACTTGTAAGGGAGGTTGAGCCCCATCATCAAGTTGAGAAAAACAAGTTTCTGAACCGCTTAGATGAAGCTTTCAGTTATCTATGTACTCACATATCCAGAGATTCCTGTTTCACCTTGAAGGTTTGAGGAATCCCAGGGAAGCTTAGGAGAAGCTTGAAGTCTTGTTTGGAAAGAAATATGAGCTTTGGGTACACATTCTGTAGAACGAGTTGATAGCCTTATATCCTAGTAGTTTCAAGACCATACAACAATTCTTTACTAAATTCAAGTTTCTTGCACTTCAATGCAAATAGTGCAGACTAAAAAGGAAGGATGAGCAACATATGATCTCCATACTCAACAAACTAGGCTCTAAATATTCTGTATTTGTCTCTATCTTCCATTCCCAGTTGGAATATTCCCTCACTTGATTCCTTTGTCGAGTCCTTAATACAAGAGCAAGAGAAGTTGATCCAGATGGGAGTCATCAAGACTTCCAAAGATCAAGCCCTCCTAGTGACAAACTCTACCAAAGCGCAAGCTAAATGGAAATCTAATGGGAAGGAGCCTAAAGTAGTTGATTCAAAGCCTAAAGAGAATCAAAAGACTTATGTAGGAGCTTCAGGCTCTAAGAATAAGAAAAATTTTGAAAAGAAGATGTGTTCCTATTGTATGAGGGGTTTTCATCCAGAAGACTCATGCATGAAGAAGACCCTCGACCAGTTGAAAGCTCTATGTGTACAGAATAATATTTCCCTTCCACAAGGTGCAGAGATGTATGATGATGAAGATCATACTAAAGAACATGAGAGATGCCATGCCTTGCATGCAACCCTCACTCCGTCGAAGGCTTATTTGATATATTATGGAGAATCCAACCACATGGTTTCCTCCAAGGAATCCTTCATCACTTTCCCTCTATCAGGAGGACCTAACAGTCATATGGGAGATGAATCTAAAATCCCATATGTTGATAGAGGTTTAGTTAAAATCCAACATGATGAGTTCATTCCATCTCCTACAACAAAGCAAATTGTTGAAGATGAAGAAGAAGCAGAATTTTCCACGCAGTCAATTCGAATTGAAGAAAGTCTCCTTGAAGTGACTCCTTCTCCTGCTGCTCCAGAAGTGTATGAGATATCTGATATATCATCTCCACACATGGATTATCTAGAATAATACAGTCAAATATCTGTTTTTGAAGAAAAAATTTCCTTCCATTCTTTGCAAAAGTTCTCCAGTGATTCTTCTATTTTAAATTATGTGCATAGTTTACCGGTGATTGTTTCATAAAAGGAAGAGAAATTTGATTTCTCTATCTCTAATGATGTTTCTAGTATGTAGATAAGTAATACCATGGATATTTTGGAAATAATATCAGATTATAGGAGTGATCCATTCACTCTCATTGATCTAGAGCTTCCAGAAAATTCCTACATGATTGCATGCACCAATTTTCAGAATTTTGAAGGAGAAAATTATGCATCTACCATCTCGGTGGAGCACACTCTTGGATATGATATGAACCTATTTGGATCTGATTTATTTGTATCTGATCTGATATTATTTGGTTCATTTTTTAAATTTCAAGAGCTTTCAGTAATGCTTGTATCTTCTCTCATCAATTTTGGTGTGACAAATCAAGTATCACAAATCTCCTTCAAACTTGCTGCTGGGGATCTGATGTTAGTTTCATCTTATGAGTTTGCTGATATTATATTTTTTGAATCATTGATTATTTCTGAAGCTATATCAGATTATGGAGCTCAAGAATTCACTCTCCACAGTCTCAGGGCTTCTCTACCTATCTATTTGATCACATGCTCATCTCCTCACAGAACTAGTAAAGATGGAGACATTCTGCATTCTCCTGGACACTTGCTCCTAACACTTGGGGCTGATTTTACCTCACATGGTTCGATGTTCAAGGATGAAATATATTAGTTGCTTGGGAATTCCTCATGATTCAAATTCTCCTTTATGTAAAACTGTTGTATACTACTGGGAGTAATGAAGTTTATACTGTAATTATACTGAGCAATTCTTGTATATTTCCCGTGAGATTTGTTTTGCTCATTGGGTATTATTCATTCCTTTTCACTGCAAAAAATTAAGAATATAATAGCACTCATTGCTTGAAGATAAATGGCATATTAATTCTAACAATCCTCCCCTATGTCATTGGGGAAGATCTGATATAATGCTTGATGCTTGTGTGTATGGGCCACATCATGATCTACTTACTTAGATGTACAAGAACTTTCATGATTCTTTGATGAGGTACCTTCTTGATGTACATTTGTATGATGTTGTTATGTAATTTCATGATCTATATTTTGTACTCATGATGTTTGGAAGGGTTCAATACAAGAAATGGGACCTTGGAATTGGATGGTTTAATCTCACTTGGAGTAGCAGTTCGATTGTTGGTTTGAGAAAGAAAACCAACCTTCAGTTGTTTGAGTTCATATTTGCAGAGCAGTGTTCCAATTTCCTATGGGGTGGAACTTTTGAGAGATGGATTCAATTTTCATGATGTAGGAGCATCAACCCTGCCCCAAATCAAATTGAATTTCGACCTTCCAGAACGCGAGGACGTGGACAAACGTGGCCAAAGGATGAGATTTCCTCAGATTTGATCCTAGTTGTTAGTGATTTGTGAGTGATTTTAGAGATTTTATCGGATCCTTTCAGTGATCCGATCCATACTGTATTTTTTTATTTAAAGCGTGAGCATGTGTGCTTCGATATAGGCCAATGCAATGTAAGATCAAGATAGGACCATAGAGTCCATATGATGTATTATTGAGGTCGATAAAATGATAACTATGTAGTCTTATATGTCTTTGAATTCTGTCTGGTTTGTGTGTTGATTATGTACGTAAACCTGTGTGTATAAATTATGTTGAAGTCAAAATTTAATGCTGGTGTAAGATTAAGAACCGAGCGTATATGTGACGGGGTGAATGCGTGAAAATGTATGTTAGAATGACCATGTTGTAGATATATTGATTTACCATCGATCACTGTATGGATAGATGGTGATCCAAAAAACAATGATATCATGGAGGAAGAATGGATTTTCCTGGGTGTTCACGATCCGTGCCACATGGGGACTAGGCGCAATGAAAATAGAATGGTCCAAATAATGATCAACCTAGATCAACAGTCCCAATGAATTTCGTATCAGAGAGTTGCATTAGGAACTATCAAAAGGTTTCTTGTTGCTACCATGGATGTTATCAGTTCATATTGTGGGCCCATAACCTACAGGCCCAAGAATTTGAAGGACCCCTAGAATTGATTTTCATCAGGTGGTATCAGAGCCTGAAGATCTTGTAGGATTAAGTGAGGTGATGCAAAAACTAGAGAGGAGAAAATGAATGCTTGAAAGGTTCAGAGGAGGTGAACTTGCAACACCAAAAGTACAAGCCAGAAGAGGAAGGTTGGTGAGGTGTTAGTGAAAGTTTGATTGCATCTCACAGACTAAGCATGAGGAGAAGCTCAGATGTGTATCAGATAAAAAGAAGACCATGTGGAGAATATATGGATGCAACAATGGAAATCATATGATCAGGAGATCATGAACACATTTTTCTTCCTGGGGATTCTGATGCAGGAGCGTCAACCCTACCTCAAATTGAATTGAATTTTGAACTTCCAGAACACGGGGACATGGACATATGTGGAAAAAGAATGAGATTTCCTCAGTTTTGATATTGGTTGTTATTGATTTGTGATCAATTTTAGAGATTTGATCGGATCCTTTCAGTGATCTAATCCATACTGTATTTTGTTATTTAAAGCATGATCCTGTGTGCTTAGAGATAGGACAATGCAATGTAAGATAAGGATAGGCCCATAGAGGCCATATGATGTAGCATCGAGATCGATAAAATGATAATTTTGTAGTCTTATACGTCTTTGAATTCTGTTTGGTTTGTGTGCTGATTATGTGCGTAAACCCGTCTGTATAAATTCTATTGAAGTCAAAATTCAATGCGGGTGTAAAATCAAGAACCAATCATATATGTGATGGGGTGAATGCGTGAAAATGTATGTTAGAATTATTGTGTTGAAGATCTATTGATCAACCATCAATCACTATATGGATCAATGGTGATCCACAAAACAACGATATCATGGAGGCAGAATGGTGTTTCTTGGGTGTTCACGAGCCGAGCCACATGGAGAATAGGCGCAACAAAAACGAAATGGTCCATATCATGATCAAACTAGATCAACAGTCCTGAAGAATTTCATATCAGATAGTTTCATGAGAAACTATCGAAAGGTTTCTTATTGTTGCCATGAACATTACCAGTCCAGATTGTGGGCCCATAACCTAGAGGTCCAAGATTTTGAAGGACCCCCAGAATCAGTTTTCATCATTTCACGTGCTTGTTGTTTAAGGAATTTCATCATATAAACTTCACACCATGCATGTATCAGGATCACATGGGACTGTGGGATCATTTTTTTCTCATTGGTTTCAATTGTGGGGGCAACAAGCAACATTGGAGATTTAGTCACCACATGAGAAGATGATTGTAATCAAAGTAGTGCAGCAACAAGCATGGTGGTTCCTCTCTGAAAATTTATTGGAATGTTAAGAAACTCAAAGTTTTGTAACTCAGTACCAATTTCAAAGAATTATACAGAAGCAAAAAGGGGGGAACGTTTAGAAAAGGTTTCCAAATTATGGAGGTAAAGATTATTTGTGCAAATTTGGTTTTTATGGATTTGATTAATAATTTTGGTGTTATTGGTGATGTTACAAGATATATAAAAATGCACAATCCACATCTATTTACTTTTGGGAACACAAAATTGCAGCACATGAGTGCCACTACTCAAATTGCAGTTAAAGAAAATTAATGAGCAAAACCATAAGAGAGCACTTGGTGCAAAGTAAGGAGTACCAAATGAGGATGCCACTTGGGAATATGAACAAATTTTGCAGCATAAAAACTTGGAATTGATTGAGGACAAGAAATATTGAGTGGGGAGGACTGTCATGTCCCCAATTAAATAATTTCCAAATAAGACTATTTGCAAATAATGTTCCAGCAACCTACTAGTTCCCTAGGTTGAGATGGAGGCATAAATTTTGTAATAAGGGGCTATGGGACCAAAAATTAATTTATTTTACCATATTCACATTTAAATGGGTCACATAAATAATAAATTCTAAGAAAATAAGGTGGCATGGGTTCATGAAGACACTTGGAAGCTTGTGGAGCCTTTGGGTGACTATATTCCCCGCACACTTGGCATGATATTCTTCCAAATTCGAACACATGGGTAATGTAACATTATTGGATGGTGATGTGGTGTCAAATATCATATAATGAGCCAAGTAATTCTAATTATCAAAGGAGATTAAATCTCATGGAATATGAAGAGACTATAAGACAATGTGTGCCACTTGGAAGGAGATTCCATGCACTCTATGACAACAGATGATGAAATATTCTATGACAAGTATGGAAAATTCAGACCTGATTTCTGACATATGACAAATATGAAATGATAGGGGAAAAAATATCCACCAATAGGTAGAATTTGGGAGTTATAGGAAACCATTCGAATTGGGGAAAGAATTGGAGCATGAAGAGGAAGAAAAGTGTCATGAGAGTTACTAAACCACTAAGATGAATTGAAGGAAACTCATCAATGGAAATTTGACCTTAGGAGGCCTCATGAAGTTAATAAAAGGATTTCATGAGGAAGGAGAATATATTTTTATCATTTTCTAACTGTCCTTAGGAATTTTGGAGAGGTTTTGCTTTTCCATTGCACGGTGAGTGTTCACTCTCCCTGCTTGTGAACCAATTTCAAGGGAGTTGGATTCATTTACAAGTTGGTTGATGGAGAGGAAATTCATACCTATAATTGGATATTAATTGTGTATTTATATTTTCAGGTTGAAGTTACATACAGTGGAATTCTCATATATCTCCCTATTCTCTCATTCCTTCTTCTCCATTCCCCCACACTCTCATGTTGATGGCGCACTTGTTGGAGTGGTGCTTGCAGTTTGCTGAGGATATTTTGATGCCCAAGATTGGTTATATCATGTATGTCTCTATAATATCATCTTCATATTATCTGTAAATTGAAATATCAGAAATACATGTATGAAAGGCTCGCATTCCCCGTGCTCTTGAATAACTAGTTTTCATGGATTTGGCTTCAATATTGAAGTGGTTTTATATCATATTTGTATGAGGAATTTTATATGAGTTTTATGATTTTGGGGAAGACATATATTATTTAATACTCTGTACTTTAATTTCCATATTCTATTCATCTAGAAATCCAAGAAACTCCTGTGTGAAAATATTGCATTCTCGTGCCATTGTATCATTAGTTTTCATGGATTTTGGCTTCAATCTTGAAGTAGTTTTATACCAGATCTGTATGAGGGATATTCTATGAGTTGTATTATGTTGTGACATAAATATATGATGTGTTACTCTATAATTTCATGTCCATATGTTCTGTGGGTCGAAAACCAATAAATCCATATGTGAAACTCTTATATTCCCATGCCATTGAATCACTAGTTTCCATGACTTTGGCTTCAATATTGAAGGAGTCTTGTATCAGATTTCTATGAGGTATTTTCTATGAGTTTGATGATGTTGTGACAAAAAGATATGATTTTTTACTCTGTAATTTCGTTTACTTATGTCCTCTAGGTCGAAATCTAAGAAATCCATATGTGAAATTCTTTCAATTCCATGCTGCTAATTCACTAGTTTTCATGTATTTGACTCCCATACTGAATGAGTTGTATACAATACTTGTATGAGGGGATTTATATGGTGTTTAATAATTTTTGGGAAGCAATTTTTATCCTTTATATGTTCTCTATATGTCACATCCTGATCTGAGCCTTTAACTCTACCTTTCATATATCAAAATCGAGCTAGTTATGCAATTTCCCCATAAGCAATTTCATTGAAAGTTATCAAACGAATGTTGAACTCTATAACCATTTTTAAGAACTAATAACCATGTGCAATGAATGAAAATAATGTATTATATCAGTCCTCATACTCTTCTTACAAATTTGGTAGGTTTGTACATGAATTGGGAAGCCCGGTTGGCCTACACCCTAAGGGGGATTTAATCATAATTTCCTAGTAATTTTGGCCTTTTTTTCATCATCCCCAAACAAGTTTGCAAAGGTATAAAGTAAGATACAAAGTTTCCATAAAACACCTTGGTATGTTTTAAGGCTCACCATACCATTTCCTTTCAAATTCAATACCATTTGGTGAAAGTTGGAACCCTCTAGAGTCATGACTAGTTAAGCTCAAATTTCACCTAATTTGTAATTTTCTCCAAAATTCCAAAAAAGGGACATTACAATGGAGGGGTAAAAGTATAGGATTGAGTGAATTTAGTGATATTTTTTGTTACCCCTAGGGCCGTAACTTGGTTAATAATTGTATCCTCTTCTTGTAACTACTCTACATTGGGGGATAGAGGTTCTTCCTCCATAATAATTGGTGGATTTATATATTGAATTATCCTCCCGGAACGTAAATGAACATCGTTGAAATCTAGAGGGATAATGCTATAGGATGGGAAGGTAGACGTTTTAGCTTGTTGAAGCGCCTTATTATTCAGTTTGGGGTTTTATTTTACAGGTAATTGGGGACGAATTGCAGGGGAACCCATCTGAATATTTTCATGCATGTTCATGGGAAGTTTAAGTTGTGGCTGAACAAGTATTGGTGCTGGTAACTTATGAGGTAATAAAGGTTGTGGAATCAGGATTTGTTGTGTGGGGAAAGGAATGTTTCACTAATTCTGAGACCGTGATAGATTCTGAACTAGCTGAGTCGACCAAGGTACCCAGGGAAAAGAATATTGAAAATATTGCGATTTTTTCCAATGTTGGGTAGGTAATTGTGGTTGCTGAGATGTATATTGGTTTCATGGGTGCTAATACATATATTTATTTTTCCATCTATTAAAAAATGTAGTTGGGTCTTGGTTCATACTTGGAGTTCGATTATTCCATGGTTTTTTTTCTGTCCTAGAAAGTATGCTAGCTTGAATTCCTCATTAGAAATCTAGTGCATTTCCTTTAGTCCTGGTAATAATGGGAATTCCTTTGTAGGATGGTCCCTGTAAAAACTACACATAGATATATGACCTCCAACAAACACTCCTTGGATGGTTGCTTTTGTCAACATCATGGACAAAAGATGACTAACACCTTATCTTCTTCGAATTGTCTCTGAAGATAAGGTCCCAGGGATGTATATTTTGAAATATTCTAATAGGGTCCCTATCTCTATTTGAGTTTCTCTACCATTAGCTATCTTGGTTACCCTTGTGGGAACTGGGAAGATCTCTAATTCTTGTCTTGTTTCTGGAAGATCCTTGAGAACATCTCCGACAACAATCACAAATGGTCTCATAGATTTCCTTAGAAATATATCCCTTTTCCATCAATTTCAACATGTCAAGCCACTCATCCCATATTCCCTAGATCAGAATTGTATTCAAAAATTCATTTCCCAAAGAAGAATTTAGAGATCTTTGTAATTTATATTGGAAACATTCTACGTAGTCCTCCAAATTATCATCTTCCTTTTGAGTCATCTTGAAAATTTCTTATTTGAAGTATCCATATTTGCAATATTCTCGATATTTTGTGATAAATGAATTCTTCATTTAATCCCACATCGATATAGATCCGTCACCGAAGACCATGAACCCCCTCAGGGCTACTCATTTCAAAGTGGCAGGGAACAATTTGAGTTTCTACAGGTTGGTAGTGTAGTCATAGCTCCTGCATAATACATCAAACTAGAACAAGAAGACATCATGATCCTCAGTGGTTATCTCATGAAAATTTGTGAGAGCAAACAACGAAATGGGTTTCATTAGTTCTGCCCCTGGAATATCAACAATGGATTTTTGATGGTAGCTGTAGTATAATCCATCATTCTTGGATTCATGTCTTCCCACAATTTCCAGTATCCCTCAACAATCCCAAGATCAACAGGAACCCATTCAAACATAAGACATTCCTCCATCTTTGGCATAAAGGAATTAACAACGATTCCTTGATCTAGTTGGGAAAATTTAGGGATTATTAAAATATGATGTTAAATTATAACCCCCTTTGTTCCCCTTTCCCTTCTACTGACCATGTGTAAGGCCCTGATTCTAATGGGAGTAAATGGGGCTGAGGCCCTGCTATTATGATAGGAGAGGGTAATCCTTTTTTTGGACTCACCTCCATAGTCTCACTCCTTTATTCTGAAATATCATGCAACTCACCTTCTATTGTTGCATCCAACCTCCGTTGTGAGGAGTGCCAACGGTTGGGACTTGCTTGGGATACTACTTCAAACACGTGGTATGATGCATGTTTTTCTCCCCTGGTCCTTACAATCCCCTCTACATGTAATTTTATTAGTATATGGTGGTCTGCCTCTACACCTAGGATTTTTCCCTCTATTCATTAATTCTATATGCTAATTTAGTCATGCAAAATTAAATAAAGAAAAAATTAAGTTCATGTGAGACGAGAGTCTACCATAATGATCCCCACACAAGGAATCAATGATAATTGCATAGGTTCTTACCTCTTGTCTTTATATCTTAGGCCTCAGTAGAACCAAAGGTGACGCATCTAGGAAAAGAAACACCACAAGTTGTAAATTTGCACCTTTGTAGCCTCCCCAGAAATAAAGCCAAAATGTTGGGGCTAATACTGGTCTATTACAATCACCACATTGACACACATTAAATGTCAATCCAGGAACATTTACTTTCAAGGATACACACAAAATATATGTAGATACAATTTCCTTCTAATGTTGTAAAGAAAACTAAATGCAATGCATCTAATGAGATAAAGTAGCATCAAATCCACTCAATCTAAGACTACTCGTTCACCCAATCGAAACATAAATTCAATCACTGCCACTCTGCACACACTTTGTTCATTTTTTTTTTATAATTTAAAATAATGTTAACTCCAACATTACTCATTACTTAGTTTTTATAAGCAGATTTATTTATTTTAAAGAGTTAAACTTTATAAAATTTTGACAACTAAGAATACTATTATGTTAAATTGATAGAAATTATGTTGAAAATAAAATGAATATAAAAATATAGATGAAATCATAAATTGTTTATGTAGAGAGGATAGTAACACTATTGATTTTAACTTTTATTAATGAATAAAATAGAAAAATGATGTAATATGCAAACCGATACAAAATAGTTAGAATGGTGGTGGCTTATCATTGAAAAGAGATGTATCATCTCTGCTAATTTGCAAGAAGGAGATTACAAGAGACTGTAATTGAAATTTAACATAAAGCATAAAACCCTAAAATATGAAGTGGACAAATGAATGTAGGCATTGAGGAGCCTAGTTAATATGTCAACTTCCTAGGACCATAAATTTCACATACAAACTCTATTTTGGGCATTTCATGGATCATTACAAAGTTTATTTTGTGCTCTATGTATTTGGTAAGCATTGTCGAGTTGTGTTGAAAATACCAAAAAAAATGCACCAACAATTCAAGACTTACAAAACATAATAGAATTACGAAAATGTAAAATCATTATAAATAAATAGAAGAGGTGAGTGGCCAACACAACCCACCTATGGCCCTACTTACTTATTCACATTTCTGAATTAAGTGAATTTTAAAAATGACTTCACATGCCACCATCTTCCTCATTAAAACACAACCTAAAAATCAATAGTAGATATTTAATTTCATAAAAAAATGACAAAGTTAAAATTTATTATATACAAGTACAAAAAATTACGCAATTTAATTGTGATATCTAAAATGTATTCCATAAATTTTTATTTATTTTTCAATCTACACACTTGGCATGCACGCATGCGCGCATGCACACAATTTTATTAAATGACATATTTCTCATCTTATTTTCCCAAGAAAAAACATACTTTTTTTATTCAAGATGAAAGACGACTACAATCCTCAAGTGCCATAAACATATATTCAAAATCAAAATTCTATCAACTATCAACCCATTAACCAATTACCTTATCACCATAGAACCACCATATATATCATGTCAAAGTATCATAAAAGAAGTCCATGAGAGCTCACTAGTGTAGAATAGTCATTTACAACAATAGTTTGCCATAGAAAAACAACCATCAATCATCCCAAATTAAATCCCTCTAATGACCCAGAATAAGTGGCCACCAAGCGCCTGCCTTCCATTTTAGCCCAATATTATGAATTTCAACCATAAGAAGGCCCTCCTTAAATAGGATATGTACCTTTAGATTTAGCTCTCAATAAATATGATTGAACCAAATTTGGGTAAATTACGTTGAAATTCCCTTTAACTTCTAATCTAATGGTAAGAGAGATCATATGTTATTCATCGACACATAATTCAACATCCATTCGATACCTAGCAATGAGTCCCCAAAAACCTGTAATTGGTTGATGCTCCTCTCCAATTTCATTTTTAAAGTATAATAAAGAACAATGAATTCACCTTGGTTATTGGTACATTTCCCCAACCTAGATTTAAAGAAGAAGAAATGAGAATTTGTTAAATGGTGAACAAACTCAATACCACAGGTTGATTCACGACCTTGACACACACCATAAAAATAAATCCATGCTATCTCACGATCAATGGGGGGATGAATTATCATCCACTGAGTGCCAAGATTTAGATTAGTTTGATCGAGTTGCAAAGTCATAGAGATCTAAACTGTAACTTGAAAAGTGGGACCTATCTTTCTGCAAAGAGGACTACATTTTGCTCCAAACACACACTTCAAATGACAATAAGTGATACCATTCTAAAAAAATTCAACCCTATGTTCGCAAACCATTCCCCAAAACAATCTGTGATTGTGTATTTCCTCCAAAGGTTTTCCATTATGATCAACTGCTCAAGCTCGATCAAACCTGTCAGGAGAAACCACATTTGAGAACCAAGTGAGATGTGTTCTCAACCTCTCACTTGCACATCATGCTAATTCAAAGACCACTAGTATTATGTTTCTGCATTAGTTCCCATTATGTTTCTACATTAGTTCCCATGTTAATATCCTATCATTTAAATCCAACCAAATAAACATAATTCTCTTTGACGACGTCCTAATTCACCATGGGTTCTTCCACCACCACTTGTCGTCCTTGTGTTCATCATAGCAAATATATTGATATCAAAATTTGTAATGAAATATTTCTTATTATTTAAACTTACTTTGAATTTAGATATAAAATTTATTCCATAAAATTAAAACTTTTTGTCCATTATTTTATATATACACCAAATTCGATTAAATGGCATTATTCTTATTAAAAATATAGTTTTGTTAAAAATTATAAACATGTTAAAAGTTGGGATATCTTGAAATTTTGTTTTTTAATTTTAAAAATTAGAAAAAAGAACTTTTCTTATCTCATACACTAAAGATGTTTTTTTTTTAATCCATTCTCATGGGATCACAAAAATATATCTGTGCATAAGGATCAATAACTTTTTGAATAAAAAGATCTTCAATCATAAGAAAGGTGAAATCTTCAATGGATTCAAAGCATTGTGTCTCTTTGCTCGCCATATAAAAGTTACTAGTTTGAGAGGACCACAACATCCCTAAGAGATTGTGATTTCCATTGCAATATATTTAAAGTATTTTTGGCAGTAAAAGGATTAAAGAAATATAAGGACATTTGCAATTTGTGAGTGAGAATCTAACTAATGGTAGATTCCATTTATTAAAAAAAAACTATGGTAGAAGAGGTTATAAGTAATTCAAGTCAAAAGTTGATTGAGTTTTTGAAATAATATAAAGTTAAATCGATCAAGAGTTAACAACGGTCAATGGTTACTCAAATAGAATATACAATGCATCATGCACCTTACCTCACTCATTCATACGATTGTACCTTTATACTATGAATATTCAAACAAATTTGTCTCTAGTGGAGACATCTTAAAGGACCTTCCTTACACCACTATCATCCATGGTTCCTTATTCCACTATAATGCACCTTAAAAATTATTTTATGTGGTGATCCCGTGGTTCCATTTCAATGCAAATTCTCACCACTCCATGAGTATTTCGTGAAATTTTAAATTATTTTATTTAAATATTATGTAAAATATTTTATTTTAAAAACTAAATTTATATTTTAATAAAATTATAATAAAAAATAAAGTCTTAATTATTAAACTTATATATATATATATATTACCTTTTATTGTTATTATTTAAAACTATTAATTAATAAGATTAATCTTTATATTATATAATGATTTTTTTACTATTTTTTAACATTAATAGATATCTATAATTCTATGAGAAATAATAATTCCACATTAAAAAGTCTTTTGTCTTTAAACTTTAAAAACAAATATAAACAATCTATAATCATATGAGCTTTAGTCATCATTGCGTTGACACTAAGAGATAGATCATGTATTGTGGGGCATCATATGATATCCCACTCACAATTGAGTCATTCCATTAGGTGATTTTACAATTCTTTATATCCCTTTTTATCAATGTTTTTGAAGATATAACATTGAAAACACACTTGATACAAGAAATACTAATTGATACATCTCAAAATAAATTCTACGCTTAAAATTAACTTGTGCATAATTTGATTTCTCACTCCCCATTACATCATAAATATCTCAAAAAAGGATTCTAAACCCAAACCCACGTTAACATGTATCCTTGCAAAGGTATAATATAGTAAAAAATAGTTATAAGGGAGATGGTTATAAATATTTTGAGACACTCACTAATTGCTTGAATGTAATTTTTTACAAAACAAAATGTAGAATAAAGCTTTCCCAAATTGGAAACATGGAAAATACTTATAAGGGAGGATTAAAGGTTCAATGCCAAAGATGCATGAACAAAACAATGTAACTTTAAAAACAAGGATCATTATGTAACAAGGAGCTCCATTATTAATAACTAAAATTTCATTTTCCACAAGGACGAATAATAATGTCATTTTATACAAAAAAAAGATTTCAAAATTTGAAAACCAAATTATGATTGCATATAATTAAAATAATAAATTAGACTATAACAACTTAGATAATATTATTTAGTGCTTACAACATTAAAACTAAGTTTAATTGTTAAAAACAACCATAAATTTTTCCATAAAGAAACCATCACACTCTTAAAGAGACCATATATCCTTATATATGATTTTCCATTAAAAAGGCACCACACTTTAGGGGGCAATATATCATTGATAGTGATATTTGTAAAGCAGGGAAGGCATACCTCCTTTTAGGAAAAAGCAATCATTTAAGGTGACACAACACCGCAACACCCATCTTAACTACAGTGACAATTGTTTTATTTATTTGTAAAATAACAATACCTTTTAATGTATGTGCACTAATCACCCATATGTGTGAATACAGGAGATACAAGAACTTTTCATTTGTGATGATATAATATAATTTAAATATTTTAGAAATAAAATAACAAAATTCATTCAAATAAAATCAAGATTAGAATTCTTTGCAAATATAAAAGTTAAATATATCTTCTAATTGAATTATTTTTTCTATAAAACTAAGTAAAAATAAAATTTTAAATGCAAAACTTTAACTCAAACAATAAAACCAAACACCATCTTTAAATATAATCAATATAAAATTCCCAAACTCCTAAAACACTTTATAATTTCCTTCAAAGAGACCAATCAATATAAAATTACCAAACTCCTCTTAGAGTTTATAATTCCAATCAATATTCCCAAATAAAGAAACCAAAATCCTCTCACCAAAGCTAAAGAAAACTTATTTCATCTCCTAAAAACATAAGTGTCCTCCCACTTAAAAAAATACTCATTCTTGTTATAATCTCTAGTTTTCACCTTATCTTCTTGTAGTGAGCTGGCTCCTTTAGTTTGTTGCTCACATGCTCTTCATGTACACGGTAGATATGGATGGACATGACAGTTATTACTGATGGGTATATTTTTACATCATAGATGGCATTAGACTCTCCCCCTCAGCACTCTTCGAGTTGTGTATCTTTCGGATGGTATGGCTTTACATCTTGTACTGTGTCCTCTTTGATTGTAGCCCATTTCCTGGGCTTGCTATGTAAGATGCCCTTTGATTCAATGAATAACAAGGACATGCTTTTTTCTTTTTGAAAAAAAAAAATCTCTAGTTTTCAAAATTATCTATAAAACTTCCCAACCAAGTAATTTAATAATAATAATATCTAGTTTTCAAAATGATATATAGAACTTCCCAACCGATTTGATACATATTTTTAGTTTTGTTTCATATTATGTAATTTCACCTATTCTTATACAATTAACTATTTTTAAGTAATTAAGTTTAACTCATTTTTAAATAATTATATTTAACTTTGGGGGTCGCTTGCATGGGAAAACATAATATGAACTGAATTAAAATGAAATATTATTTAATAGCATTATTAAAGTGCACTCTACGACCATGTGATTCACCCTGCAAAGTACAGTTTTGTCACATTAAAGTTGTATAAAGTGTTGTGATGCAAATATAATCATATCACTTTTTATATTAATTAGAAAAGGCCTCCAAAAGATTCTCCTTCCCTCTTAATTTAAAGTGATGATGCTCACATATTCACCACTCCACTCCATGTGTTAGCCATCAAATGATTTGACTTGAGATTCATCACCCATCTTACTTTAATGATTCTTTCTCCTAGTGATCCAATGCCAAAAGATTGGTGTGTTGTCCTCATTTCTCTATGTTAGGTCCCATTCTTAGAATATAACTTTCCTTTAGGTCATATCAATAAAGATGCACATTTTGAACAATCACATCCTTGAGAAATCATACTAAACTTATAAAGAAGATTCTTAAGAGGTACGTTGAAGGGGTTGTGCTTTTTTCTATGAAAGGGAGATACACTAGTACCACAAAATGGAGGTAGGAGATTCTCTGGACCATTTTACCAGAAGTCAATGTCATTCATAATTATTTAACATCTTATTTTAATAATTTAACATTTTATTTTATTCATTATTTTCAATTCGTAACTTTTCTACCATTAAATAAATATTTTTACTGTGTCAATATAATGTAATTTAAGTTTTTTTAAATAAATATTTTTATTCCGTCAATATAATGTAGTTTTAGTAGTCGCGGGTAACAATTACTACTCTTCAAATTCTACTTTATAATATATTTATTTATAATGAATTGTTTATTTTATATAATATATTTATTAGTTTTGGATTTTAAAAATTTAAGTATATTTTAAATATCATTTTAATTTTTTCTTTAATAGTATAATTTTAATTTTAATTTTAAAATATGTATTATTTAATTGTCAAATTAAAGAAAAAACACATTCTTAAATTAAAATAATTTTTATAACTTATAAAATGTTGAATCACTCATATCAATCATTGCCTTAAAAGTTGTTGATATTAAATTTTTAATATGAATAGTGTATACATATATTTGTTAGGCGTTGTCGACTTTATATTAAAATTATTATTTTATTTAGTCTAGTTTATATTAAAATTATTTAAAAAATAAAATAAAATGTTTTTAATATAAAAAATTAAGTTATATATAGTAATGATTTATTTTAAGTTAAGTTTTAGTAAAGAAAACAATCAAGATGGGTTTTGATCTGTAAGGCGGCTCAAGATCAAAACCCGCTACTCTTGGGAGGTGACATCTAAATCCAACCATGCTAAGGGTTGGTAGGTCGAGTGTGATCCCTTAGTGATTTTGATGGATTAGATGCCCCTGGGTTTTGGTTTCTTAGACCAAAGGCTCGCCTAGCAAGTCAAAGTGCATTGGAGCAAAAAGAAATAAAAATAATTAAACTAAATTTTAATAACCAGGATCCTTCCTGCATGTGTGTATCATCATTTGCTTGCTCGTCTGCCAAAGTGTTTCTCTCCCTATATATGTGCTTTATTGTCACTTGACCCAAAATATCAATACGTCTTTGAACTTCTTCCAACAACGGAACCAACTAAACACAGTGAATCCTATTCTGACCCGTAATCCACTTTATGATTATTTATGAATCACCAAAAAAATGCAATTTCATAGCCTCATGGTCCACAACCAATCTCAGAAGAAGTTTAAGAGCACTCGATTCAACAAAATTAGTGGTTCCTTCCCCAAGACCACCTTTGAATTTATACTAATGATCACCTGAAACATAAAGATAACCCCCTTCCCCACATGTCCTTGGATCACCATTTTCCGCACCATCAAAGTATACCCATGGTAGGGACCTGTCGATTTCTCTTTCAACCACTGATCTAATTTTAATCTAAATATTATCTTGTGGAAAATATCTCATGATGTCGAGGCTTTGAAAAGCACTTTGTATCGACAAAATAAATCTATCATCAAAACGACTATAATTATTGGCATTCCAAATACCCCAAGCAACAATCAGAGGAAGGGATCTATAATATTTTACCTACTCATTACAAACCCGCACATTTAAGCAGTTTTTCATTAAATCCTCATTCCGCAAAATTCCTAAATTAAGCTTCTTTCCAATTTCAGCCCAAACAATCCTAGTATAAGTGTATTCCACAGCCATATGATAATTTGATTCTTCATATTCTTTAAAAAAAAACATCTACCAGGTCCTTCCCGTCCTTTTCTCCTTAAAACATCCCAAGGGAGGCTTTATTTGACAACAAAAACCAAATGAAAATCTTAGTCTTTAAAGGACACTTAAACTTCCATACAACTTGCCACCACCAAATCTAATCAGAATTCTCTTTGTCGGTGATCAACTAATCATAACCAAATTTATGCAAATATATCCCAGCAGGGGATGAATCCCACACCAAAGTATCCTCATTTACAATTAATACGACATTATTGGATTTTAGTGTGCCTATATAATTGTTCTAGATATCCCGATCACGGTTCTTCAGCCTTTAGCTAGCTCTGACCCTTGAAGTTTTCCTTGGATCACCTATGTTGTTTAGAAAAGTAAATCACCGAGTTTTAAGATGATCAATAATATGATTTGGAAGAAGATGTATCCATTTACATCCCACCTGTGGATCCTCACCAACACGAACATTTGTACCATCTCCTGCCTTCCATGAAAGATATGTACCATTCAGATCAAAATCCTGTAGAACAACTCTCCAACAATATATATATTCCCGCAACCCTTAATATGACTCTAGATATGCTTCACCACAAACATTGGAGCTATGTACTTGTAAACAAAAATGTGAACTCATAGACTAGTGCTTTAAATGATCTTCGAACCACTTTCAACTTCAAGATCTCTTAATAAAAAAGATGGAACCTTTAACCCCCATCCACCATATTTTTTTGGTAAAGGCAACCTTTGCCACTTAATCCAAACATTACCCCAATGATCCTGACTCACAGACCATAAAAACTTAAAACACATCTTCCTTATATTTTCAATAATACCCATGGGAATCCAGAAATACATCCAATAAATTGGAATTGGTTCAAGAATAGTTTTGACTGGAACAATTTTCCCACCTTTCGACAACCATCTTTGATTCCAATTTTTTATCCTTCCTTCACACTTTGAAACCAACCAATCCAAATCCTTATTGACATAAAACCTAGGTTTTAATATAAAACCCAAGTACTTAAATCCGTCTTCAAGCAGGATAACCGAATATGGAAATAGATTCCCAATAAAACTCATATCCCTATCCTCCAGACTAGCCGTTAAAAGTTTAGTTTTTCCATCATTTACCTTCATTCCAGATGACCTGCAAAAAATTATTAGGATTTCATACAATCTTTCCAAATCCTTCCAATAACCATAAGAGAATAGAATAATATCATCAAAAAATAAAACATGTGTTAGTCTGAGTTGATCTCCAATTTTAAGCCCTGCTAAATCCCCTATATTTTGAGCATTTAGGATTGCCCTTCCTAATCATTCAACCATTATAAGGAAGAGAAGTGGTGCTAAAGGACATCCTTTTCGAATACCCCTACTAGGATTGAACAACAATGAGGAATATCCCTTAATAAGGATGGAATAAGAAACAGAAGATAGGAACCCCATCACCCAAGATATGAACGGGATAACAAAACCCATATGAGACAGAAAAACTCTCAAATACATCCAATTCACCCTATCATAAGTTGTAGTGAATATTTAAATGATATTATTAATTATAAATAAGTAAATTATCAGTTACTAAAGTGAAAGGGCGTAACCCTTCACTATGCATGCTCAAGCCTTATAAAGGAGAGCCTTGTTGTAATATTTTATCATCATCTATTAATATATTATTATTTTATTATTCATCATGGAAGTCTGACTCGCTTCTTAATTGTCCAACCGGATACGGTTGTTCCATTTGGTATCAGAGCAGATTCACTCCTTCGACACTGAGCTCATATTCGACTCATCCACTTACTTTCACCCATCACTCACGTTTCATTATTCATTTCTCTCACACATCCTCCCTTCCTCTACTTGTTGATCCACACAAATTCCCTGCCACTCCACGCGCCTGTGAAACCCCCTCCACTCTCCTACGTGTTTTCTTCACTTCCACTCTCCCCTCACCCTCCATCGCTGCCATCTTCTCCCACACAGACCCACTCTCACGCATCTAGCTACCCATTCCCTAGCACTCCTACGCAACTGCAAATCCACGCTCCTCTCCATGTTTCTCTCCTCCCCAGCTTGCACGTTCTCTAATATCCTCCACCATCTCCACTCCTTCGCTCCACGTTGCTGTAATGAACAAAAATATATATATATAATAAATAATCACTAAATAAATATTATATAATTAATAATAACTATAAATATCAATATTAATTATTAATATTAATACATATTGATATTAATAATTAATAATTATAATTAATAATTAATAAATAGTTATTAGTAAACAATTCTGAAATGACGCATCCTTTCATGGATAGTATCCAAAGTGCCTTTACGATTAATATATATATGGCACTCACTTTGTAATCTATCATCATATCTATTCTATCATCAATTTATATATTATTATGGCTTATTTAATATTCTAAATCTTTTGGTAATATTATTCGTGTAAGAGAATAATTATTCGCTTCAAGTGGTATCAGAGCCTCGTTTGGCTGATCTGGGCCTTTGGCCTTAATTCTTAGACCTTGTCTGATTTTTGTCTTGTAGCTTTATTTTAGGGTTTCCCTAAAATATTGGACATTGTCCAAAAATAAAAAGAAAAATGTAAAAAAATGAAAAAAAAAAGTTGAAAAAAAAGAAAAGATAAAAGGAAAAGGAAAAAAAAGAGAGGGAAAAAGTGAAACCACACCTGGTTTCTTAAAGTGGGTTTGAGTTTGAATATAAAAGTGCATAATAATTACTAGTAAAGAGCAAGTGAGATTTGAACTTAGGTGGGGAATGTAACACTCATTCCTCCCAACCACCCAATCTACTCACATTTTACAAAACTTAAGGGAAAAAAAAAGATAAAAAGGGTGCATAATAATTGCTACTAAAAAAACAAGTGAGATTTGAACTTAGGTGGGGAAGGTAACACTCATTCCTCCCAACCACCCAATCTACTAACATTTTTACAAACTATTGGAAAAGAAGAAGAAGACATTGATTAAATTTCAAAGAAAAATCAAGAATATGGATTTTAATATTGAAAAGAAGCAAAATTTTCCTATCACATTACAAAAAATGTTGCAATATTATTTAGAATTAAAGGGACACTTGCAAGGAAGGATATCACCATTTCTATTGCACATGCTAAAATAAATAATTATATTAGTACTGAATTCGCTAACCATTTAGTGATTCCTGAGTCAAATATAAGGGAAGAGCTAGACTTTTTGGACAAAAAACGAACTGAAATAAGTGGCTTACAACTAAGTGTTAGAGATTATATGGTCACATCGAAATTCATTGTTAGTTCCTTATGGAGCTTTGATGGTGACATAATTTTGGGTTTACCCTGGATAAAAATATTGGGGAGTTTCATCTTAAATGCCGAAAAGAAGTTTTTGACATTTTCCTATAAGCGAAAGAGAATCACATTTCAAGATATTACAATGAAGTCAGAAATAGAACCTCCAACATCTGAAGAATTCCAGGATATATCAGAGATGGTTTCACAGGGTAATCAGAAGTCAGAACAAAAGAAGCAGAAAGAAGTTGAAAAAATTATCGCTAGTAAGGATGAAGAAATTTCTCGTTTGAAGAATCATAGTCAAGACTTGATCACACAGATTAAGAAATTAAAAAGGGAAAATAGATCGCAAGAGGAAAGGAAAGATGAATTCCACCAAAAGGAAGTGGATCTCCAAAATGATTTCAATAAGAAACTATTACAAAAAAATGAAGAAAATTCTCGCTTAAAATTTTTGAATCAAGGGTTGAGTGAACAAATAAAATAATTAAAAAATGAGAAGTTAAAAAAATCCTTAGAGTTATTATCAATTAGCAAATCACAAGAATCACAAACAATTAAAGTTTCTACATGGGTTCCACAAACGTCTCGAATACCTTAATGTCACCCAAATAACAGAAGTCGATACAACCAACATCAAATTAAAGCAGAAATGATGACTAATGCAATAGAGAAGTCATCAAAGGCTCAAATTCAAACATCAGAAAAGGGAAGCAATGCAAATCTCGTCAAAGTTCAAAAGAACAATCTTATTGTCACATCGCTACAAGCATCAATAGAAAATGGTTCCAAAAAACAATTACAAAAATTGTTAGAAGCACCAAAAGTTGAAGTTCCAATAAACACTTCACAGGAGATTCGAGTTCCTTATCGTGATCCAAATCACAAGAGTCATTATGATAGACGAAAAAATCAAAAGGAAAATTACTAGTATTATTCCTACAAAGAGAAAAAACAAAATCGACAACTCTCGACAATCAATCCGCAAATAATTCCGTTAAGGGTATATCTCAGATGGATGAATTCACAACTGACACAACATTTCCACACAATGTTTGAAAGAACGTATCATCTTATTTCGTCAAATGTTGCAACTACCAACACACAATGTCATGAGAAACGTTACGAGCTAGAACAAGGGATAAAGTCTTCCATAATTATGCTTTGAGGACAAAGCAATTCTAAGGGAGAGGCAATGTAATGAACAAAAATATATATAATAAATAATCACTAAATAACTATTATATAAGTAATAATAAGTATTAAATATCAATATTAATTATTAATATTAATACATATTGATATTAATAATTAATAATTAATAAATAGTTATTAGTAAACAATTCTGAAATGACGCATCCTTTCATGGATAGTATCCAAAGTGCCTTTACGATTAATATATATATGGCACCCACTTTGTAATCTATCATCATATCTATTCTATCATCAATTTATATATTATTATGGATTATTTAATATTACAAGTCTTTTGGTAATATTATTTATGTAAGCGAATAATTATTCGCTTCAGTTGCACCTCCCTTTTCACCATCGTACCATCATTTTACACTTCTATGACCTCCCCTCCTACGCTTTCCCTCCATGCTCCCCCATCTCCTACGCCTAGCGACCTACTCCATTGCATCCCCCAGTTCTCCCATCGTCTCGTCTCCCACGCTCTTAGCCTACAATGCCTCCTCTCGCTCAACGCTCCTTCCTTTCCACTCCATCCCATCCTACCCATATTCCCTCCACCACCGCATTCCATCCTATTCTCCATCTCTACTTGCCTCTGCCCCTCTACACTTCCATTCCTGCCTGCATAAACAAATTTTAATAAAAATTTCAATATTATATATAAAACTATTATAATATTTATTTTATTAAAAAATAAAAAATCTATTACCCAACTTTATAATAAAATATATATATAATATAAAAAAATATTATTATGTATTTATTTATTTATTTTTCCCCTTCACTCCATAAGCCAAAATAACGTCCAAGTACATACCTCTGCATACAAGGACCAATACCATGGTTGACTTAAAAGACCAAATCTAGAAATTAGAGAAGGACATCGAGTCCCTCGTCGCTAACTGAAAAAGCTTGAAGGAAGAAATGAAAATAACAATACAATGCTTAAGAAAGAAACCAGAGACGAAGTTGTTCTGGTACTATAAAGAAGGATGGATGAAAATTTGGACATCCTGAACAAGAAGCAAAAAGACTTGGATGAAAAAATGAGTACCATGACTCAAGACATAAACATCATAACAAAGAACTTGAGTACCATGACGCAAAACCATAATACATTAATGGAGGTGATACAAAAGCTAATGCCTAGTACATACCATGTCAGCATTCCAGACATGTTAGATGCCTCATTTCATGTTTCCACACAGGAAACACTCACCAAGAATTAAGAATATTTGCAAAAATAAATAAAGATTAACAATGTGACGCTTAAACAAGAGATAGAAACACAAGTATTGCCAGATATGGAGGCACGATTAAACAACAAAATAGACACTATCCGTAAGATAGTAGAGAAGGAAAAGGAAAAAAATCACTGCCAACAACGAAGCCGTTCAAATATATCGGCTGCATCGTCCAATAGCTCCAAACCACCATCAAACCGTAAAGCAAAAGGAAACCAATATCATCCTTACATAGTGTACCCACCTAAGGCAAAAATAGAGTTGTCGAAATACAATGGAAGTGAATACCAATGCGTTGACTGGTTAAACAAAGCGGAAGAATACTTCGACATTTACAATATTCAATCCGACGAGGAGAAGGTGAAATATGTGTCAATGCATATAGAAGGGTACGCCTATAATTGGTACTTATGGTGGAAGAGAGACAATTTTTCCTACACTTGGAACTTGTTCAAAAATAATTTTTAATAGGTTTCAAGGAACCAGAGAAGATGGATTTTTTATTAAACTTACCAGATTACAATAGGTTAGAAGGGTTGAGGAATTCACACATCAGTGAGAATCCTTATCGATACGAGTATTTGGGTTGTCTGAAAAACAAATACTCGAAACCTATTTAGGAGTTCGTAAACCGTACCTCCAAAAAGAATTAAATATGCATGACATGCCTAATGTAGAAGTGGAAAGACATAAAGCAAAAGTCGTTGAACACAAATTGGAAGGAATAAAAACAAGAGGCAATAACCATTATCGACAAGAAAAAGAGACACAATGTAGGTATTGTGAAAATAATTGGTCACCCGGTCATCAATGCCACAAGCCTCAATCATATGCCTATGAAATTGAAAATAGGTTGAAAAGATCTAACAGTTACTCTCATAATAAAAAAGAAGAAAAACACATGTCGTCGATGCGATGACGACTGGACCCCAGACCATAAATGTAGGATCAAATAGAAAATACAGTGTATAAGCATCAATGGAAAGGAATTGCAAGTCTCTACAAAATAAGTCTCCTTTGATTCTAATACCGACACAGAATTAGAATGAAGGACGACATTAGAAAAATCAATTTTTGAGGACAAAGCTTTCCTAAGGGGAAGGCAATGTAGTGAATATTTAAATGATATTATTAATTATAAATAAATAAATTATTAGTTACTAAACTGAAAGGGCATAACCCTTCACTATGCATGCTCAATCCTTATAAAGGAGAGCCTCATTGCAATATTTTTTCATCGTTTATCAATATATTATTATTTTATTATTCATCATGGAAGTCAGACTAGCTTCTTAACTGTCCGACTGGATACAGTTGTTACATAATATTTTGATAAATCAATTTTTATCATAACAAATTTAAGTTTCTTACATTTTATACTATGCATACCTTCCTGAACAACACCCACAACCTCATGAATCTGGAAACCAAGAAAAAAGCCAAACTTCTCTCCATAAATGTAATTAGTCAAAACCTTCTTTATTATGGTAGATAAGACTTTTCCAATTATTTTATAAATGCAGTTGGACAACGATATGGATCTAAAATCCTCAAAAACCCTAGGAGAATCAATTTTTGGTATTAAAGCTATAAAAGTCAAGTTAAAAACAATCGGAACCTTCCTAGATGATCGATATTCTTCAATAACTTGGAGTAGATCCCGAGCTAACACATAAAAAAATCCAATAAAAAATTCCACAGGAAGCTCGTCCAGACCAGGAATTTTATCTTTTTTTAATAGAGCCAATATTTCTTGAAGTTCATATAGGGTTACTTCCTCCATTAGCATATCGTTATAGTCGTTAGTGACATAAGTTGGAAAGTTTTGTGCAATATGTATGATCTTTGTTAGATATATATTCCTATCATCTCTGAACAGATTCTCAAAATGATTAATACTAGTCTTTGCAATATCTTTGAAACCTTCCACATCTTCACCCTTGTCAAAAGTGATCTTCCAGATAGAATTGATATTTTTTTAATAATTTGCATAATGATGAAAGAATTTAGTGTTTTCGTCACCACTAGATAGCCATAGTGCTATGCTCTTAATTCTTGATTTAGATTCATGATCCAACACAAATTTTCTTCTTTGATCTTCCAAATTGAATAATTCATCTCATTTTCCCATCAGAAAAGAGCCTAAAACCAACACCAATGAATTTTTCCACCAACTGATTCTCAATAGATTTTAGATCTCTATCATCCGATTATGTTTTCTTGATAGACCAATTAATAGGAAACTCTTTCATCTTTTTAAGATTTCCAACGAAGTGCTATGAGGGAGACTCTTGTAAAGAATCTTCATAAACAATCCAATTCTCTTTAATCATGTTTACAAACCCTTCATTAGCCAACCAGTTGCATTGAATTTGAACGGACAAGGAGGTTTCCTACCTCCGTAAGAAATCTCAAAAAACATTGGATAATGATAAGATTCTCCACCTTGACCCACCCACTACCTAAATATGAACGCCTTCTCCATTAAATATTCATATACAAGAAACTTGTCTAATCTTTCCCAATTCTTGCAAAACTAGTTCTCTTGTTTGTCCAGGTCAGGTTCAACTTAATCGACTTTATATCCAGAAGACGTTCCTCTTCCAACTTCCTTACAAAATAAGCATGTAGTCCACTAGTATGGGAAGTAGGACCCCACACCTTAGACAAACCAAAAGAAAAATTAGGATCCTTGTTAAATTTAGTGAACCATGGATCTTCAAGCCTGAATGAAAGATATATGAAAAGAAGGATGCAGTAGAATCAACAATTCAATGTAAAACATATCAATGGATTCATGACATAAATTTCACACAATCAGATAAGAATTGGTCAGAATATCATTACATTGATTATCATTAATGTGCATGAAATACAATAGGCATACAATAGGAAAGTTTCTAATACCCTTGGGTGGATTTGAAATCACCAACTCAAACTGACTCATGCGCTAACGCTATGTGAGAAAAATCAACACTGGAGTTCAATAGTGCAACTACGGATAACTAAATCAGTCTACAATCAATTAATTGATGAGGGTAAGTGAAAAAATGTGCCCACACTCCATTAAATCATGAAAAATATTGCTAGGATAACTAATTGCGGTCTATCTGGTTGTGAATGGTGCATAACTGAACATAATTGATCACCTACCAATCTCCACTGAAGGAGACTGCTGGTGGCACTCAAAATGGGTTCCTAAATTATAGGGATTGGTCCCTATGACACCTACAATCATGCATGAAGGAGAAGTAAGTGGTAGGTGGATCCTAGGAGTGTCCCCCATGCATTGGTGAAGTGATGATGACTTCCTAAGTTAGTGAAATAGACTATGTGGTAAAAGGGAGGATTAATTTTCCTAACACCACCCCTTAATCCTAACTTTGGAAAACCTAGGCCCTAGAAATTGGGCNTAAGTAGGAAAATTAGGAACAATAGATGAGTAAAGCCTTTACACCAAGAAGATATCTGAGGTAAATAAATCTCTTTTTAGTGAAGGACTTGGTAAAAATATATGCAATTTGATCCTCTATAGGGAAGTAATGCAGTGTGATATTCTTGTTAATATGTTATGCACTAGTTCTCGAATGTAGTGCATGTGTAATTCAATACCCTTTGTCTATTGCTTCTGAACTTGATCACTAGATATCTTGATGGTACTTTGGTTGTCATAATATATTTTTGCTGAAGGAAAAGTGCGAATACCAAACTCTGTCAAAATACCATGCAACCAAACTGTCTGAATAGTTGCATTCACAACCCCCCTATACTTTGATTCTGTTGAAGAGAGTGCAAGAGTTGCTTTCTTCTTGCTTGACCAATAGATTGGTCCAAATACTAACATAAACAAAAAACCTGATGTATATTTCATATCATTTCCATCTCCATCCCAATATGAATCACTATAGTCACTCAAATCTAATTGAACATTAGTTGAATAATGGATCTCAAAGTCTCTAGCACCCTGAACATAGTGCAAGATGCACTTTGTTGCCATCCAATGTAGCTCATGTGGTTCTTGCATGTATTTGGAAGCAACACTCACAGCATAGGACAAATCTGGTCTCGAATGAGTGAGGTATAGTAGGCTCCCAATGAGTTGTCTGTAGAGTGTGTTGTCAACCAATGGTGTGGAACCACCTTCTTCTATCTTGATGCCAGATAGGAAGGGAAAGGGTATTGCTTTACAATATTCCATGTGGAATATTTTAAGCAAGTCTCCAGAATATCTATACTATGTGATCATGATTACCAAATTCTTTTGATTAACTTTGAGACCAACGAACTGTCTCAACAATCCTATATCTTTCATGGAGAATGCTTCACTCAAATCTAACTTGATGCCTCTCAATCCAGCAACAAAGTTGATAGTAATGAGAAATCCATCTACATATAGTACAATAAAAAATAATGATCCCTTTCTCTTCTGCATGTAGACATTGTAGTTAGATCTACATATCTCAAATTTCTATGACATGAGGAAGGAATCCATCTTGGCATACGAAGCCCTTGGAGATTGCTTGAGCCCATACAGAGATTTCCTCAGTTTCCAGACTAAGGACGAATCTTCAATGTACCCCTTAGGATGTATCATGCATATCTCCTCTTCCATTTCACCATGGAGGATTCGAGTCACTCTTCACATCCATGTGATGTACCTCCCACCTCTTCGAAGATGCAACTACCAAAACTAGTATTATAGAGTCCATTCTTGCAACATGAGTGAATGTCTCATTGTATTCCAACCCATGGACTTGTGAGTACCCCTTTGTTGAATTATTGTAACTTCGAAGTGTATTTACTTATTGTACCCAGATGTTCCTATCGGGAGAATCACTAAGAGTCATGAGGAAAAACCATCCATTGTAAGTCGGGTCATTAGCACCCTCATTAATATAATATTATGTTTTTTGAGTCCTCCTAAAGAAGTCAACCCAGTCAAGTTTAGTGGGGTCGACTTGGTTGAGTGAAATGTCAAGTGAACGAAAGAATATAAATAGGAGAGAGGCGCTCCTCATTTGAACACACAATCACTCACTTGTGTAGCACATGAGAGAGAGAGAGTCTTATCTGCAAGGATGACAAGGGCAAGTCTGAAGTCTTATATTTTATCTTTTGATCATTTATATTGAGGAATATTTTCTTGTTGGGTTTTTCCCTTTAGGGTTTTCTTAGGGTAAATCTGTGTTGATCTTGTGATATTGTTTCTTTAAGTGGTCCTGTCTATATGATTTTGTTCTGAAATTGAATTGAATGCTGATAATATAGCTTAGCATATGGAATCTTAACATGGTATCAGAGCTAACCTGAATAGGACAACTTTCACAAGGTGAAACATCCCTCTCTCTCTCCCTGACAAGAAATTAGGGTTTCAGGAAAAATTTTACTTTTTGAAGATCTGATTGCATCGAAAGTTGCGCCCTACTAGAGCACATCTACTGAGCTTGAGATTGAGATTTTTGAGTGGGTAGATCTCCGAAAAAGTCAAACCCTAGTTTGAAACTGAACCAAAAAATTGCAGAAATCAAGTGAACCATAAAACTGCACTACAAAATCTCGCAAGTTAGATGTGAAAGGTGAAGACTTGAGATCCCCAGAAACCAAGCACACCAGTCAACTCACCTTAGTGAAACTCATCTCCTGGTAAGATCAGTTTCTCATTTTCCATAATTTCAATTTTTTGTAATCCTCCAACGAGATGGCCCCAAGCACCAAGCTCGAGGACAAACTAGAAGGCATAGAGAATTATAGAGCATGGAAATACAAAATGGGCCTCATTCTCAAGGATAATGATCTTGAGAAATATATCAAGGATGCAGTTGTAGAACCTGAGGAGGCTGAAGCTAAGAAGAAGCACAAAAATGATTTGATTAGGGAATAAAGGATTATTGCTGTATCCATTAAGGATCACTTGATCCCTCAGGTATCATCCAAGAATATTTTGAAAGAAATGTATGATTCCCTAGCAAGGATGTATGAAGGTAGAAACATCAACAAAAAGATGAACCTAAGAGCTCAATTGAAGAGCACCAAGATGAGTCATGGAGAATCCATCTAGGACTATTTCACAAGGGTCTCATAGTTCAAGGAACAACTAGAAGCCATTGTAGGCACCCTTGATGAATATGAGTTGGTTATGACTGCTCTCAATAGTCTCACTAGACCCTGCGATTCATACATCCAAATGATGTGTGCTAGAAAGGAAAGCATGAAGTTTGATACTATATGGGAAGATTGTATTCAAGAGGAGGATAGAGTGTCCAATAGAGAAGCTCTACTAAAGGAAGATCATCAAGCCCTAGCCACCCATACCAAGAGAAGGAGTCAACCCAACTTCAAGAAGGGAAACCATAAGGAGTCTCAACCTCCTAGAAGGTTCCAAAGAACAAGAGAAAATTTTCCAAAGAAGGACTACTCCAACTTTCAGTGTTTTCATTGTGACAAGATAGTACACATTGCCAGAAATTGTCCTTTGAAGAGAGAATAATACAAGAAGAGGAACAATAACAAAAGACATCATGCACATCTAGATGAAGATGAGGATGAAGAAGAAGAAGAAGTAACACAGAGAAATCAAGAAAGGGAACAAGATGCTGAGGAGTATGTACTATTCTCTGCACTCTCTGGGCCTGTAACACCTAGAGAAGACACATGGCTTATTCATAGTGGTGCTTCAAATCGCATGTCAGGACAAAAGAAAATTCCGGCAAAACTTGAAGAAAGGAACTCTCCTCAGAAAGTATCTCTAGGAGATGACTATCAATATCCAATCAAAGGAATTGGTGAAGCAAGCTACAAGCTTGATTTAGGAAATCCCTTGAAGATGAAGGAATTTTTATATGTGCCAGGTCTAAAGAAGAATTTACTTTCTATATCAGCTTTAGATAAGAAAGGATACAGAGTTGCATTCATAGATGGCCAAGTACTCATGTGGCCCAAAGGAAAGACAATTAAAGATGCAGGTGTCATCGGTGAAGAAGAAGGAGGTTTGAATAAACTCAAGGGACATCAAGAAACAACCCTTGTTCATGAGACCACTAACCCTAGTGAATTGTGGCATATAAAGCTTTCCCACATCAACTATAAAGCACTACCTCATGTGAACAAAGTAGTGACGAGATTACTAGACTTGAAGATCAACCATGAAGGAATTTGCAAAGGATGTGCAAAAGGAAAGAATATCAAGAATCCATTTTCGAAGAGCTAAAAAAAACTAAAGGTACGTTGGAATTGAGTCATTCAGATGTGTGTGGTCCAATGTCCTCCACATCTTTGAGTGGTTTTGAATACTATACTACATTCATTTATGACCATTCAAGAAAGACATGTAAATACTTCTTGAAAGCAAATACTGAGGTGTTTGAAAAATTCAAGGAATTCAAAGCCTTGATAGAGAATCTTTCAGAGAAAATAATCAAGACACTCCGATCAGACAATGGCGAAGAATATACTTCAAAAGAATTTGAATCCTTTTGTAAATATGCTGGAATCAAGAGGGAACTAAATACTCCCTACAATACTCAACAAAATGGTGTTGTGGAAAGAAAGAACAGAACCATCATGGAGGTAGTGAAGACAATGATATATGATCAAGATCTTCCAATGCATCTATGGGTGGAAGTAGCAAGAACTGTTGTCTATGTACATAACAAAAAATCTCAAATTTCCCTTGGATTCAAGCCTCGAATAGATGTTCATAGGAAAGAAGACTAAGGTAAGTCACCTTAAGATATTCGGTTGTCCAGTATATGTTCACATACTGAAAGAGAAAAGAACTAAGTTGGACCCTTCCGGAAAGAAGGGAATATTTGTTGGATACTATGAAGTATCCAAGCATTCAAAATATACATTCCTGGATTCCATCACATGGAAATTAGTAGATACATAACATTCGATGAAGAATAAGCTCTCAACAGATCCAAAAAATTTCAACATGAATAAGTATAAGAGTAAGATGCACCTCCCAGAAATGTAGAGGCTACATTTCTCCCTGACGATGAAACACCTGAAGATCATGATATGATAGAACCACAAGAACCTCCCATGATGGAGATATCATGAAAGATAAATCCTTCTTGGGGAAGAGAAATTATACAAGAAGCAGAAAGATATGGAGCTCCTAAAGGCTCCACCAGGATAAGCAAGAATCCCAAGCCATTTTCCAGCTATGTAGCTTTGATGTGTGATCTTGTGGATCAAGGACCTACAAACTATGAAGAAGCTGTACATAAGAAATAATGGGTAGAAGAAATGACAGAAGAATACCAATCAATAATGAAGAATGGTGTTTGGGATATAGTTTCCAAACCAGAAGACAAGAGTGTAGTATCTTCCAAGTGGATTTACAAGATAAAACATGCAGATGATGGAAGTATAGAGAAATACAAGGCAAGATTTGTGGCTAGAGGTTTCTCTCAAAAAGAGGGAATTGATTATGAAGAAACATGTGCACCAGTAGCACGGTATACTTCGATGAGAGCCATCATGCACTTGCATCCATGATGAAGTGGGACTTACACCAGATGGATGTGAAGACATCCTTCTTGAATGGTGTGATTGAGGAAGAAGTATACATAGAACAACCACAAGGATTTGAAGTTGAAGACAGATGGACCCACGTATACAAGTTGAAGAAGGCCCTGTACGGTCTGAAGAAAGCTCCTAGAGCTTGGTATGGAAGAATAGATAGTTTCCTGACGAGCTTGGACTTTACCAAGAATAAAGACGATCCTAACCTTTACTTAAAGGTTATAGAAGATGAACCTGTCATACTATTACTGTATGTGGATGACCTATTTCTAGCAAGGAATGAGAAACATATTGTAGAATGCAAGAAGAAGCTCGCTGAAGAATTTGAGATGAAAGACCTTGGGTTAATGCATTATTTCCTAGGTTTGGAGGTATGGCAGAACAGAAGGAATATTTCTCAACCAGGGAAAGTATGAAGTGGAAATATTGAAAAGATTTGATATGTGGAATGTAAAGCCATGGCCACACCTATGGATACAAACCTAAAGTTGTTGGCTGATGAATCATCAGAGTTAGTGGATGTGACTCAATATAGACATATTATTCGGTCGTTGATGTATCTAACAAATATTAGACCAGACATTTGTTTTGTTGTGAACACCTTGATTCAGTATCTAGTTCAACCTAGACGTGTTCACCTGATAGCTGCAAAACATGTGATGATATATCTGAAAGGAACTATATACTTTGGTATATACTATGATGGAAACCATGACTACAAATTGTATGGCTATACAGATGCATATTGGGCTGGAAGTGTCTCAGACAGAAGAAGCACATCAGGTGGATGTTATTGCCTTAGGTCTACTATGATTTCATGGTTTAGCAGGAAACAGTCTAGTGTTTCTCTTAGCACAGCTGAAGTAGAATATATAGCAGCTTGCTCTGCTAGTTGTGAAGCCATATGGCTTCATATGTTGATGTCAGGTTTATTTAACCTGGATTTGGATACCACAATGATTCTATGTGATAACCAGAGTTGTATGAAAATGATAGAGAACCCAGTGTTCCATGATAAGTCAAAGCACATAGAAATTTGGTATTTCTACATTCAAGATATGATATAGAAGGGAGCCATAAAGCTCCAGTATGTGAGTATCGATGAACAAGTTGTTGATGTGTTGATGAAGCCTCTGTCTTGAATAAAGTTTGAATACTTTCGAGACAAGCTCAGTGTTGTTTGAAAATACCTTCCCCGAAAAGGGAGCAGTGATGTTGCAGTGGGATTGTATCATGCCTGGACACCTTTCCTAAAGTGATTCATAGACTTCTGTCTCTGAGAAAGAAACAGGATTTCATCATCCTTGGATGTAAGTCCTAAAGTGATAGGGAGTGATTATCCCATAATTGTATCATGTGACTTCGGTCATTGAGAATGTGGTAGGATTACATCATCCTTGGACTCAAGTCCAAAAGTGACAGGGAGTTTATCCCTTAATTGTATCCGGTGACTTCGGTCCTTGAGAATGTGGTAGGATTGCATCATCCTTGGACTCAAGTCCTAAAGTGATAGGGAGTGATTATCCCATAATTGTATCCGGTGACTTCAGTCATTGAGAATGTGGTAGGATTGAATCATCCTTGGACTCAAGTCCTAGAGTGATAGGGAATTATTATCTCGTAATAGTATCCGGTGACTTCGGTCCTCGAGAATGTGGTAGGATTGAATCATCCCTGGACTTAAGTCCTAAATTGACATATAGAATTTTGTCTTCGTATTGTGGATTGCAGGTTGATGATGATGATGATGTTGATCAAAAGATCAGAGTATTGCTGATAATGATGATGATGTTGCTCAAAGTGCTATTGCTAATGATGTTTCTCAAAGTGTTGATGATGATGATGTTGCTGATCAAAACGCCAAAGTATTTTTGACGATGATGCTGTTGACTGAAGAAATACTGATGATGATGTTATCTATCGAATGATCCAATTGTTGTTGTTGCTGAAATTGAAGAAGATGAAAAAGCTTCCAATGATTTATAGATGTATCACCCTAATGATATTGATGATGCTCTCTCTCCTTCTCCTACTGTTGTTGTTGATGTTGTTGTAGAATACCATTCTCGTTAAGGGGGAGTGTTGAATTATTGTAACTTCGAAGTGTATTTACTTATTGTACCCCGATGTTCCTATCAGGAGAATCATTTGTACTTCATTACACCCCTATGTTCCTATTGATAAAATCACTAAGATTCATGAGGAAAAACCCTCCGTTGTAAGTCGGGTCATTAGCACCCTCATTAATATAATATTAAGTTGTTTGATTCCTCCTAGCGAAGTCGGCCCAATCAAGTTTAGTGGGGCTGACTTGGTTGAGTGAAATGTCAAGTGAACTAAAGAATATAAATAAGAGAGAGGTGCTCTTCATTTGAACACACAATCACTCACTTGTGTAGTGCATGAGAGAGAGAGAGAGATTCTTATCTGTAAGGAGGAGAAGGACAAGTCTGAAGTCTTATATTTTATCTTTTGATCATCTATATTGAGGAAGCTTTTCTTGCTGGGTTATTCCCTTTAGGGTTTTCCCAGGGTAAATCTGTGTTTATCTTGTGATACTATTTCTTTTAGTGATCCTGTCTATATGCCTTTGTTATGAAATTGAATTGAATGCTGATAATATAGCTTAGCTTATGGAAGCTTAACACCCTTTGCTACCAAATAAGCCTTGTACTTGGTTGTAGTTCCATCAGCTGCTAGTTTGGTCATATAGATCCACTTGCACTGAACTAACTTCCTCCTAGGAGCCAAGGTGACAAGCTTCCATGTCTTGTTGTCTTGTAGCGAACCATACTCATCATCCATAGATTCCTTCCATCTTGGATCATGGAAAGCCTCTTTAAATGATTGAGGACTTGATCCCATAATCATGAAACACCTATTTGGGAGAAGTTGATTTGAATGGGAAAGTACAACATGTTCACTGAACTAACTTCCTCCTATGAGCCAAGGTGACAAGCTTCCATGTCTTTTTGTCTTGTAGCGAACCATACTCATCATCCATAGCTTCCTTCCATCTTGGATCATGGAAAGCCTCTTTAAATGATTGAGGACATGATCCCATAATCATGAAACACCTATTTGGGAGAAGTGGATCTAAATGGGAAAGTATATCATGTTCATTATGACATTGGGACATTGTTCTTATTTTTTCATATGGATCCCCAACAATATCCCCAGCTACTTGAATGAGATTTTGGTCCCATTTAGGCCTTTGATTTGGAATAGTTGTTGGATCTAGATCTGGATCTTCTTGGTATTCAATCTCAATATCATGTTCATGATATTCATGACTCTCATCTTCTGAATTTGAAACATTAGTTATAATATCATCATATTCAAATGGAAATGAAAGAGATTTTATACCTTCTTCTACTTCAGCTTGTTGTGGATCATGCACCTGATCTTATTCAAATTGTACATTGTGCTCTATGAAGCACTTTTTGGTTGCAAGTTCCATCAATTTGTATGCCTCATAATCATCAGCATATCCCAACACTATGAATTTGCTACTCTGGGCTTGGAAGGATTTCCTCTTCTTAGTAGGAATTATGGCCCAAGCCTTGGAGCTAAAAACCCTCAGATGTGAGACATTGGGATTATGTCCCATCAGTGATTTGAAAGGTGTAGCCCCAATCATTGATTTCTCTATCTAGAATATACAAATCATAATTAACTGCCTCATCCTATATATAAGGAGGAAGGTGTCCTTCTTCTAGAAGGCAAGTTTCCATCTCTTTCAAGGATCTATTATTCCTCTCAGCCACACCATTATGTTGTGGTGTATATGGGACTGAATGTTACATTTGAATGCCTACTGATGTACATACCTGCTGGAATTATCCTTTGACATAATCACCTCCATTTTTAGATCTAAGTGACTTGATCTTCTTTTCGAAGGTGTTCTCAACTAATGCTTAGAATAATTTGAAGGTCTCAAATACCTCAGACTTTATCTTCAGAAAATATACCCACAATACTTTGGACAACCATCAATGAAGGTCATAAAATATTTGGATCTATTCAGGGATGATGTAGGCACTGATCCATAGAAATAACTATGTATTAGATATAATGTGGAGGAAACTCTTGTTTCCTTCCCAACCTCATATCGTTTCTCTAGATGCTTCCCTACCAAGCAACCGACGCACACTCCTTCAGAAGATTTGATGAGATGCAATCCCTCAACCAACTTGTCATTGTGCCACTATTGTAGATACTTCAAGTTCAGGCATGATGAAATCCCTCAACACAACTTACTTGTGTTGTTGGCATGTGTTAATTAGGCACTCAGATATGAAGTAGGAAGGAAATGGGAAAAATCATAATCCTTGAAGGCATGATGAGAAACTCCTTTCTCTTTTAGGATTCCAGTGGAGACTTCAGATATCTCCATTGTGTTAGAATCGAATATGAATCTCTTGAGAGATCCATTATGTGTCATATTGTAAACATACAACATGTTTGTTGCCAGGGAGGGAACATAGAGAACATTTTGGAACTTTCCATGCTCAATTTTAATGGAGCCTTTCCCAACAGTTGGGATCTATGAATCATCCCCCATATGTATGCTTGGTCCTCTAGAGAGATCCATACGAGCAAAGGATTCTTTGGAGGAAACCATATGATTTGAAGCTCTTGAATCAATCCAATAGGCCTTTGACTGAGTGAAGGCTTCTTTAAAAGCATGGCACCTCTCATGTTCTTCAGACTAATTTCTAGCTTCATACTTCTTTCCACCTTAAGGAAGGCAATTTTTTTATGTTCAAGGAGCTTTCAAATTTGATCGATGGTCTTCTTCATACACCGACTTTCGGGATGAAATCCTCCCATGCAGTAAGAGCATTTATATTTTTCAAAAAAAAAATCTTGGAACTAGAGGCTCCATCTAAAGGATTTGGATTCTCCTTGGGCTTCGAATAAGCATTCTTCTTATCTTTCCTTCTTTTCCTCCCCTTTTCTTGCACATTCTTAGAATCTCCAACTAAGAGGGCCTGATTCTTGGAGGCTTTGAGAACTCCCATCTGAATCCATTTATCTTGTTCTTGGATTGGTGATTCAGAGAAGGCATCTAGAGATGAAATTTGCCAATTTAGAGTGGTTAACATCTTAGAGTGAAAATTTGAGACAAAAAACTGAAAAATATGAGCCAAGCTTGCTCATAATCGAGAGCACCAATATTTCCTCCTTTTTCTCAATCTCGCACTGTTTGCAATGCATGACTGGGATTTGAATTTAGAGAAGAATAACTATGTTGTGTCAAAGCTACTAGGATATAATGTTATCAGATCATTCTCTAAGATATGGCCCCTCAGTTCATCCTATTTTCGAAACAAGGATTCGATCTTATCCCATACTTCTTTCGCAAACTTGAGTCCATCAAGATGGAACACCAACTCCTTGGAGATGTGGATGCACATCTAGCTGAAGGTTTCATCAAGCCTATTTAGATACTTAGATTTTTCAATATGTTGTTGGGGTTCATCTAATTTTCCCAATGTCATCCTATATAGACCCTTGTTGCGCAATGAAATCTGCATATTTCCCTCCAATCAAGTTAGTTGAAGGGTGTAAGGATTCAAGGAGATAGAGATATTGAATTCTCCATTTCATTTCTATACCAAGCAACATTTCTTCAAGAAATATTTGAATGTACTAGCAAAAACATTGCAAAACACTTCAATTCTCTAACATGTCAAATCAAACACTCTCCACTTCGACATGTGCACTTTCTCCGAGCCTATTACACCTGGAGAGTCTTCTCTGGATGAATCTAGAGGGGGTAATGTAATTATTCCAGGAATTATGTGGAAACTCAATGGATTCTAGTGCAAGCATGGAATTTTGTGAGGTTTCCTTCTTTCTTGAAAAATGCTTCTAATACGATTTTAAATTTAGTGAACCATGGATATTCAATCCTAAATGAAATCAATATGAAAAGAAGGATGAAGTAGAATCAACAATTCAATGTAAAACTAATCAATGGATTCATGACATAAATTTCACACAAATCAGACAAGAATTGGTCATAATATCATTACATTGATTATAATTAATGTGTATGTAATAAAATAGGCATAAAATAGGAAAAATCAAATACCCTTGGGTGGATTCAAATTCACCAACTTAGACTGACTCATGCGTTAACTCCTTGTGAGAAAAATCAACACTAGGCTCACCAGTGCAACTCCAGATAACTAAATCAGTCTCCAATCAAATAATTGATGAGGGTAGGTGAACAAAGGCACCCAAACTCCCTTAAATCATACAAACTTGCACGAGGATAAATAATTGTGATTTAACTGATTGTGGTTGGAGCATAACTGAACATAATGCCTACCTACCAAGGTCCATTAAAGGAGACTGATGGTGGAACTTAGAGTGGGTTACTAAATTATAGGGATTGGTCCCTAGGACACCTTAACTCATGCATGAAGGCACGATAAGTGGTAGGCATATTCTAAGAGTGTCCCCCATGCACTGGTGAAGTGATGATGACCTCCTAAGTTAGTAAAATAGACCAAATAGACTATGTGAGAAAAGGGAGGATTAACTAATCCTAACAATCCCCACCCAAAAATTAAATTATTCTTGCCTATACATCCCAATGAAAACAACTTATCCTAGAATATCATTCTATCATGATGCATACCATATATATTTACAAAATAGTATTCCAACCCCAATTCATATGAGTAAACAGAAGTGCCAAGACCAGAATTTACAACCCAAGCATTTTTAACCTGAAAGCATTTTACTTTCCAACCTACAATCAAACCTCTTGATTTTCGTTTAGGATCGACATACTCAAAATTCCACCCCCCTAAAAAATTCAATAACTCATTTACAATACCTTCTCCTTCGCACATAATTTCCTATAAAAAAATAGCATTTGAATTCTGCACCTCAATAATTCTACGTATTGCTATATTTTTGGCTAAGCTAGCCAATCCCTGACAGTTAAGTGATAAAATCAACATGAAGTAATTACTGGATGGAAATCCACGACTCTAAGTGCCCTATAAAAATGAATATGGCTCATCACATAATCCTCAAATGCCTGTAAATCCTTATTTCCCATACCATCTATCCCATCCAATCTATAATGCATATGATAGAAATTAGATAAACCCCTCTCACCAATACAATCACCCAAAGGGATAACTCCTTATTCTGTAAACAAACATTGTATCCTTCATCCTCCATCTTATCATGTAAGCATTTGGGTGTTTCAAATCAAGATATACCATCACTCAAAGTCTATCGGGAAACCCTATTAGGACTTTCCCCCATAGAATCCATAAAATTTGCACCAACAATACCCCTATCCATAGATTTCAAAGAAAACCCTAACCCATATCTTGAAATACATATCAGGAGAAAACATAAGAGATTCTAAAGATTCAAAATCCTTACTTGGTGAATGGTCTAGAGATCGATCTTTCGTTTCCTTTGAATCCTCTCCAATTGTGCCACTAGGAATAGCATGCCTAGCATTGTTATTTCATAAAGATCCCCATCAATTCTCTTTTCCATTTTTTGAGCCCCTAAATCAATCTTCACATTCCAAACTTTTGCAGGACTACCCTCCCGAAATTTTTGCTTAAAGGACAAACCACAATTTACTGCCACGTGACCATATATATGACAACGACTGCACTTGAATTGAATACCCATATATTCTAATTGTTGGGTATAGGCTTGGTTCCCCAATTTTAAATATATGTCCTCAACCAAACCTCACAAAGTTCCAATTTTACCAACGTCTTTCCCACTCGCATTATACCAGATGATTCAAAAGATAAATCCGCTTCAACAAAAGACCCTAGTGAACTCCACACAACTTTGAACAATTCTCTTAACCATATATCAAAGGGAAAATTAGGAAGCTTAATACATATAGGAATTGTATCATACATTTTAGTTTGTGGGTCAAACAAAGGTGTCATGTCCCCAATTAAATAATTTCCAAATAAGACTATTTGCAAATAATGTTTCATCAACCTACTAGTTCCATAGGTTGAGATGGAGACATAACTTTTGTAATAAAGGGCTATGTGACCCAAAAGGACATTAGTTTACCATATTCACATTTAAATGGGTTAAATTAATGATAAATTCTAAGAAAATAATGTGGCATGGGTTCATGAAGACACTTGGAAGCTTGTGAAGACTTTGGGTGACTAGATTCCCCACACACTTGGCATGATATTCATCCAAATTAGAATACATGGGTAATGTAACATTATTGGATGCTAATGCAATGTAAAATATCATATAATGAACTAAGGAAGTTGAATTGGTAAAGGAGTGTAACTTCCATGGAAGAGGAAGAGATTAGAAGACAATCCGTGCCACTTGGAAGGAGATTCTATGCACTCTATGACAACAAATGATGGAAGATTCTATGACAAGTATGACAAATTCAGTCCCGATTTTTGACATATGAAAAATATGACATGTCAGGGCTAAAAATAGCCACCAAGAGGTCTATTTTTGGAGTTATAGGTAGCCATTCGAATTGGGGAAAGAATTGGAGCATGAAGAGGAAGACACGTGTCATGAGAGTTACTAAACCACTAAGATGAGTTGGAGGAAGCTCATTGAGGCAAATTCGACCTTAGGAGACATCATGAAGTTAATAAAAGGATTTCATGAGGAATTATAATATATTTTGATTATTTTTTAATTCTCCTTTGGTATTTTGGAGATCTTTTGCTTGTCCATTGCAAGGTGAGTGTTCACTCTCCCTGCTTGTGAACCAATTTCGAGGGAGTTGGATTCCTTTCCAAGTTGGCTGATGGAGAGGCCATTCAGACCTCTCATGGGAGCTTAATGAAGGAGTTTTATTTGCAGGTTGAAGATCCATACAATCAAATTCTCATCTATCTCCCCATTCTCTCATTCCTTCTTCTCCATTTCCCCACACGCACATTTGATGGCGCACTTGTTGGAGTGTTTCTTTCCTTTGCTGAGGATAGTTGATGAAAAATATTTAATTTATGATGTATGGCTCTATAATATCATCTCCATATGCGCTGTAATTCAAAATATCAGAATTACATGTATGAAAGGTTCACATTCCCCATGCTCTTCAATAACTAGTTTTCATGGATTTGTGTAACATCCCCGACCCTCCGACCCGCGAAGAGGATGCTACCATTCATCAATCATTTGAGCATCTAGCCCCATGAACATGAAAATACATACATATAATGCTGTAACAAGATTACTTAAAACCTAAAACATACTACGATGCACTAATCATTCATATACATAGCGGAAGCAAAACAACATGCATTCATATATGATTCAGCATTCAACATGTGCATCATCATTATTCATCAGCAATAAATACAATTGCAAAATAGATTAGTCAAGAATACTTATCTTAATGAGAATTTGTCCCGCAGCCAGCTACATCGCTACAACGTTCCACCCAACCATAGGCCCGCATGCTCCTTTATCTCTCAGCAACGCTGCCATCCCCGAGCTGGGCATGATTCCCCAAGGAATAAGGAACTAAAAAGCTTACACATAGCTAAGGATAACAACACCACAAGGGTACACAGTTTAGCCAAGCCAACACAGTTGGGTTTATCAGGAGAACCTCAGATCAGCCAAGCCAACAACGTTGGGTTTATCAAGCCATCCAAGAGCTGGGAAGGGCTAAATGCTAAACTAGTGAGCTCATTTAAATAGCTACAGACACCTACACCAGAACCATCCTGGATTCTAGGACACCCACACACACCCAACACAAGGAAATCAGTCCTTTCTCTGCAACGCAGTCCCTCAGACCCTGACCTCCCTTCCAGTGCTATTCAGGGGTTGTGGAGAAGAAAACCAACCCTCTAGTTCTGTTTGTGTGGTTCCCAAACACACCAGGTTTTCCAAGCACATTAGGCCCTCATCACCACTCCAATGCAGTCCGAAGGCCAATCACTGTGTGCTTGCAGCAAACCCACAATTAAAGCTTTGACAGGGGAAATAAGTCCCTGAATTGTTCTTGGCCTTATTATCGCCAAAACAATTTCATAGCAATCTACAGCAACCCAATTACAAAGGCAACTCAGCCAACAAAAGTGGGGAAACAACATCCAACAAACCATAGGAGAAACCCCCCCCAATATACAACAGATACTACTTTGTAAAGGAAGAACATAGTCAACAATACGTGGAGGAGACTACAGCCAATGATCCACCATGAAGGACGAAACAATGCACAGTCCGATAATACCCAGGGAAAAATCAATTCTCTGTGTGAATGGAAGGAAAAACATATTCACCGACCGAAAATTGATGTGAGAGAAGGAAGAACCAACCCCCAAACAATGGATCATGGATCCTTTTAACTCAGCCCGCGTGAGGAAACTGAACTGTCGACGCTGGAGAGAGTACAGTTGTGGAGAGAGTGGGATCGTGGCATAGTGGTTTTCCTTGCCAGTGTGAGGGTAAACCTGGTGGAGTGTGCATGTGGGAAAGGCATGGCAGTCTTGCCAACTCCACTGCCACCATTAACTGCCCTAACCAACAGCAGAACATTAAAATGGTGGTTGAATGAGACAAGGGAAGGCGAGCTGTCAAATAGGGTGGTGACACATGGCTTTTCCCCCATAGGTTCAAGGTTTAACATTCCCACCCTTAACCTTAGGAAATCATGCCCCTTCTCAATTTGGTTGTAGTGAACATAGCTGGTTGGGTTCATTTAATTAAAATGCACATTTACATGATGCCACAATTTAATACGTGTCGTATGTCCCGATATACCATCAGTGACAATTCCAATTCGAACATAACATAACCAAGTCGATGGTGGGCCTTGGCCTTTAGCTCCGCACCATGATTATTTACAATGTATGTATATATATATATATATATATCATATATTAATGCAAACGGGATCAAACTGGGGTGTTACATTCCCCTCCCCCTTCAATAGCACTGTCCTCAGTGCTTTACAAAATTTGAAAAAAATGCTACACTGGTACCGCCTGAGTGTTCCGCAGAATTGAACAAAAATGGATGTGCCAATCGCATGGCATCCTCCAGCTCCCATGTAGCCTCTTCAGGTTCGTAGTGCTCCCATTTCACCTTTACCTGCCCTATGGCTCGGCTCCGGAGCATTGTGACTTTTCTGTCGAGGATGTGCATTGGCTCGATTTGGAACTCTCCCTCGGGTTCCACCTGAATCACATCCCAATTTATCACATGGTTAGGATCATGTTCATATTTCTTAAGCAAAGAAACATGAAAAACATTATGATCTCTAGTACTAGCAGGAAACACAAGTCTATATGCAACAGGCCCTATTCTTTCAAGCACTTCAAACGGCCCACAATATCTAGGTGACAGCTTGGCACAACTTCCAAGCTTCAAGGAACTCTTCTTTGCTTTTACTCTGAGGTAAACATGATCCCCAATGCTAAACTCTTTGTTCATCCTATGCTTATCCGCATATCTTTTCTACCTGTCCTGTGCTACTTTCAAATTTTGTCTAATCTGTACAACCTCTTGCTCCATTTCCTTGAGCAATTCTAGTCCAAGCACAACCCTGTTCACTGGATTATCTCAAGTCACTGGTGTTCTACACCTTCTTCCATACAAAGCCTCATACGGACTCATCCCCAAGGATGCCTACTGTCCATTGTTGTAAGCAAACTCTACCAAGTGTAAGTAATCTTCCCACTTGGTTGGTTTGTCCATCACATACATGTGAAGCATATCTTCAAGCACTTGATTAACTCTTTCTGTCTGTCCATATTTCTAAGGATGGTATGCAGTGTTGAAGTTTAGCTTTGTACCCAAATATGCAAACAATCCCTTCCAAAAATTGGAAGTGAACTTGACATCTCTGTCAGAAACTATTGCCTTCGGCAATCCATGCAATTTGAAAATCTCCTTCATGAAGATGTTTGCAATGTCATCAGTCTTGTGCATAGACTTTACTGGTATAAAATGTGCTTCTTTTATCAACTTTTCTACCACAACCATGATCGAATCATGTTGTCTCCAAGTCAATTGCAATCCCGTAATAAAATCCATGGAAATAACTTCCCATTTCCATTCCAAAACTGACAAAGGCTTCAACAAACCTACGGGATGTTGATGCTCAACCTTTACCTGTTGACATTTCATGCACCTTGAAATGTATTCAGCCATGTCCTTTTTCATTCCTGGCCATAAGTACTACTTTCTAACTGTAGCAATTGTCTTCTGATATCCTGGGTGACCATAATATGGAGCTTGATGGATTTCATCCATAACAACTCTCCTCAAATCTGCTACATTCGGAATATAAATTCTACCTTTATAAGTAAGAATTCCATCTTCTTCCAATTTATATCCCTCATACCTCTTCTCAAGACTTTGCTGCTGCAATTTGTCTTTTACTTGCTCATACAATTCATCTCCAACAACATGATTAACAATTTGTTGCCTCAAATCTGATTGGAAAACACTAAGGGATGCCACATGCATTTCCTGTACCTTCCTGCTGAGCGCATCAACTACTTTATTTTCTTTTCCATTTATGTGTTTGATTTTGAAATCAAACTCACATAAAAATTCCAGCCATCTCACTTGCCTAGCATTCAGAGTAGGCTGATCAAACAAATACTTCAGTCCACAGTGATCTGTTCTGAGTTCAAATCTTCTACCCATCAAGTAATGCCTCCACATCTTGAGAGAATGTACTATGGCTGCAAGCTCGAGATCATGAGTGTCATAGTTCTTCTCATGCTCCTTCAACTTTCTTGACTCATAACATATCATGTGGTTATCTTGCATAAGGACTCCTCCCAGCCCTTGTCCACATGCATCGGTACATACCACAAAATCTTTCTCTGGATCTACAACTTTCAATACCAGTGCACTGGTGAGAAGATTCTTCAAACACTGGAAGCTTTCTTCACACTTCGAAGTCCATTCGAACTTTATCCCCTTCTTTTGTAAGGAAATGATGGCATGTGCAACCTTGGGGAATCCCTCAATGAATATCCTGTAGTATCCTGCAAGTCCCATAAAAGATCTTACATCTGTCACATTTCTTGGAGTAGGCCAATTCATAATGGCTTCAATCTTCTCAGGGTCCACTAATAAACCCTCTTCTGAGATAATGTGACTCAAATACTAAATTCTATCTCTGTAGAAGTCACACTTGCTTAGTTTTGCATACAACTGATGTTCCCTAAGCAATTGCAATGTCAATCTCAAATTCTCTTCATGTTCTTCCTCATTCTTGGAATAAACAAGAATGTCATCAAGGAAAATAAGAACAAACTTGTCCAAATACCTGCTGAAGACACTGTTCATAAGGCACATAAATGTAGCTAGTGCATTTGTGAGATCAAATGGTACCACTACAAACTCATAATGTCCATACCTTGTCCTAAAGGTTGTCTTATGAATGTCTTCATCCTTGATTCTCACCTGATGGTAACCAAATCTCAAGTCAATCTTGGAAAATACCTTTGCTCCTCTCATTTGATCAAAGAGGTCATCAATCCTAGGAAAAGGATATTTATTCTTCATAGTAACTTTGTTCAACTATATGTAATCAATACATAACCTGAGTGTACCATCTTTCTTCTTTACAAATAAAACCGGTGCTCCCTAAGGAGACACACTCGGCCGGATATACTTCTTTTCCAACAACTCTTGTAGTTGCATCTTCAACTCTAGCATCTCCGATGTACTCATCCTGTAGGGTGTCTTAGACACTGGTGCTGCTCCTGGCACAAGTTTAATGGTGAAGTCAATGTCCTGATTTGGAGGAAGTCCCAAAATCTCATCAGAAAACACATCCTTGAATTCCTGTAACACCTGATAGTCCTCCAACCTAGGAGTTTCATCTCCTGTTGGTTCCAGAATATGAGCTGCATACAACTAGCAACCTTTCCTACATAAATTCTTCAACTGCATTGCTGAAACTTGTCTTACTGAAATCACCTTCAGAATACCTGTCACAACTACTAGGTTTCCTTCTTCATCTGTGCATTCAAAATTCTTGTTATAATAGTCAAGTTTCACTTTGTGAGCTTCTAACCAATCCATTCCAATGAGGACATCATAGGAACCAAGTAGCAGAACATTCATATCTACACAAGTGATCAATCCATTCATAACCAATGGAGATTTCTCCACTATTTCACTGACCTTTCTCTTAGTCCCAGTGGCTAGCTGAACTAGCCAAGATTTTCTATGTTTTACCTTCTTAAAAGCACAGATATCCACTACTCTGGGAGTAATGTAACTATGAGTAGAACCAGGGTCAATCAAAATAGAAACAGATTGTACAATATTACCTGCAACTTCAACCACAGTTGACTGGTGATCTGCCTAGAGGTCCTCCAGTGCTGCATAAATTCTAGGGACTGCTCTTGCTACCTGACCCACTGTTTCTACTTCCTGAATGTTATAAGCTGGCCTTACACTTCCATTCTCTAGTGGACAATATTTTCGCAAGTGGGGTCCTTCACATTTCCAACATTTGAGTGGACCTTTATTCTATGGTGGCTCTTTAGGCTTTCCACCTGTCACTCCAACTGGATTACTCACAGCTTGGGATGGCTGCTTCTGTTGATTCCTGAATATAGAAGGTTTGAAACCTTTCTTTCTTTGATCAAACTTTTCATTTTTCTTGTCCTTCCATGCCTTATGGTAATCAGGTTTACCTTTGCTTTGCTCATAGCAATACTTAGCCTTCCTTATTGCTTCTTCAAGAGTTATAGGTTCATAAAACTCAATTATGTCTCTATAAGCTTGAGGCAATCCACTCAGAAACCGTTGGACCTTCACTTTTTCATCTCTGATGTACTAGACATACCTCAACAATTCCAAAAACTTATTTGCATATTCATCTATGGTCTGCTGTCCCAATCTCAGCTCATGGAACTCCTTAATCTTGTCATCATAATACCTGTCGGAGAGGTATTTCTGCCTGAAATACTTCTTGAACTGCTTCCACTTCAGTTTCCTTTCACTAATATTCTTTACTTGCTTGAAGTGTTCCCACCAAACGGATGCTCTTCCATTCAGATTGAATATGGCAACTCTTGCCTTCATGTTTCCTGAATAATCCTGCACTTGAAAGTACTTCTTTATCCCAAGAAGCCAAGCTTCAGCCTCTTGTCCAGTCTTTATATCACCATCAAAGATAGGAGGTTTAGCTTTCTTAAATTCATCCCGAGAGCGATCTTTATGGTGTCTTCTTCTTTTCCTTTTATGGGAAAATGAACTTGTATCTCCACTAGATTCTTTAGAGTCAGATGATCCACTGGAAGTCCTTCTCCTCCTCCTAGTGCTGCTCTTACTGCCTTCTGGCCTTGATGTACCTCATCCAGAATCTATCTTCTTCTGCAAGTCTGTCAAACTATGCAACATGGCAGCATTCAACTGATGCTTCTCTTCCTAGGCTTTAATCAAGCTTCTCATGGTGGCTGCAACCTCGAACGATGTCTCTTGGAATATCCTTCCATTAGACTCTATGTAATCATTTCCATTACGAACATTTTATCCCATGGAATCTCCTGCATGCTCATAAGAATTTCGAGCATCATATCCATCATGGGTTCTCATGACTAAACCACCTCTTGCTTTCCACACTGTTCTTCTTGGAATACTGCTCTTGGAAGTGGTCTATAATTCTACAAATTTGTTAGTAACAAACTGTTAGATGCATATCATCAATATAAATCAAAACTACTTACCTTCTTCTTATGGAAATTTATAAAACAACAATTTTGGTGAAGCACAAAATTTTCTCTCTCCCTTGTTCAGCCCTGTAATCCACCGATAGTTTGCTGAAATCTGCTGAAATGGTTGGAATTTGTTGAGAAAAATTCCACTTTGAAAAGCCCAAAATTTCTTTCTCCTCATTGGTTCTCTTCCCTACAAATTCTCCGACGCTTCGGCAAGCAAATCGCCTAAACTTTCGATCTGCATCGACGATGTCAAGGACCGTTTATTGGGTCCTTTCTTCACTAACCTTTCGGTATGTCGGCAGCTAGAACATCTAATTCTCTCCAATGTATCAATGGGTTGCTCATCTATTTCCTTTCATCGTATCAGGCCTGCAGTGGTCTACTATTCCGAGTTTTATTGGCGATCCGCTTGACTAACTTTGTTCGCCATATCGGGTCCATAATGGTCTAATAGTCTAAACTTTATCGGCAGGGAAACCAACTAATCCACTGCATCGGTGGTCGGGCGCACTGCGCGTTGAGCAGTTAGTCATTTCGGTTTCCACAATGGTGGCCCATGATCTTTCTATGTCTTCTGCAGCCATGGGCCTATCGACGATCGGAACAACTGTCCATCGGAGGAATAGTCTACTCATCAGCCGCAATGACAGACATTCGATCAACTAACTTTACCTGATGTAGCTCATCGGCAACTGAATCATCTAAGCATCGGCGATGTGATCAACTATCCATCACCGATGGCTGATGATTCTACGACTTAGAAAAAATTTCAAAATTTTTCTCTTTAGTCTTCTTTTTCACCGCTTCATCGGCTCAACCATCTCTTATTCTCCACCGATCCATTTAACTATCTGTCGACGAAAGCTTCCTTTATCTTCCATCGACTCCATCAGCTCCATCTTCCCCTATACATCGCCAATCAAATCAACTATTTGTAGCCGTTGTATCGACAAACTTTAACCATATGGAGCTGATGTTTCGGCTCGTATCCTCTGTCTCTTGTAGCTATTTTAGCTTCCCTCAGCTGTAATCTTTCGATCGGTGACTAAAACACAACCATCATGGCATCCATAGTCGGAACCTCTATTCATTGGAAGACTAGTGCTCTGGACTTCCGCAACGGTGGTGCATGAACCATTAACTCCCTCTGGAGTTCATCGATGACTAGAACAACTAACATTTTTCGATGGGCGATGGACACTTTAAAAAAAAATTCAAATTTTCGTCTTACGTCGGCTCTTCCTTCAACTGTTCATCGGCGATGTCAACAACTATTCCTTTCTGATCACCGATGATTTCGTTCCTTAGAGAAATTTCAAAAATATTTCACTATGTCGGCTATCGGAACGACTAGTCTCTAGCGGCATCGGCACTCAGATGCACTTCACTTCAGGTGATTAGTTCTTTATGTGGCTGCAACGGTGGGCAGCAGAGTCATTAAGATCTCCGCGGGGAACTCGTCGACGTTCGGAGCAGTTGTTCATGGCGGCATTGGATGGATAGTTGACTAGGCATCCGCAACTGCGGTTCAACTTCACTGAACCTTTTTCGATCGGCGATCCGATCCACTAACATCTCCTGATGGCCAATGATCTCGTGCCTTAGAGAAAATTTTTGAATTTTCTTCTTGCCTTGTCTTCCACTGCGTCGGTCGTCGGAGAAACTATCCTCTACGGCATCGGCGGTCGAAGGCTCTAACCGTCGGGAGAATAGTTGTTTAGGCAGCCGCAACGGTGATGCAAACTCGTTTATCCTCTTCCAATGTAGTCGCCAACCTTTTCATCGCGTCGAAAACTAGATTATCTAGGCATCGGCGATGTGATCAACTAATCATCACCGATCACTTGATGATTCCATTACTTCGTAAAATTTCGAAATTTCTCCCCGCGGTGGGTGAGCTTCAAACTAACACATCCATGGTGTCGGAGGACCTTCTGACTTAGTCCTCCGATGTGCCGATGGCTGATGAACACAACCTTTCCTCAATTTTATTTTGATTACCATCCATAGGGTGGCCTTCCCACTAAGGGCTTCGCTGCATCGGAAGAACTTGTCACTAAGTTTTCCGATGAGCCGACAATTCTGGCACTTAGAAAAAAATTGTGAATTTTCTTGTCATCACCCATCTTCTCCTGGTTTCTTCTGGGTAGTAAGCAAATTGCCTCTGTTAACTATTCTTTCATGGCCCTTTGAGGCCCAAATACTGCAACATACGCTCTGTCACTACATCTTCACGGCCCATTCAGGCCCATGCTACAACCAGAGCTCTGATACCACACTGTAACGTCCCCGACCCTCCGACCCGTGAAGAGGATGCTACCATTCATCAATCATACAGGAATCTAGCCCCATGAACATGAACATACATACATATAATTCTATAACAATATTACTTAAAACCTAAAACATACTACGATGCACTAATCATTAATATACATAGTGGAAGCAAAACAACACGCATTCATATACGATTCAGCATTCAACATGTGCATCATCATTATTCATCAGCAATAAATATGATTGCAAAACAGATTAGTCAAGAATACTTATCTTAATGAGAACTTGTCCATCAACCAGCTACGTCGCTACAACGTTCCACCCAACCATAGGCCCACGTGCTCCTTAATCTCTCAGCAACGCTGCCACCCCCAAGCCGGGCATGATTCCCCAAGGAATAAGGAACTAACATGCTTACACATAGCTAAGGATAACAACACCACAAGGGTACACAGTTCAGCCAAGCCAACACAGTTGGGTTTATCAGGAGAACCTCATATCATCCAAGCCAACAACGTTGGTTTTATCACGCCATCCAAGAGCTGGGAAGGGATAAATGCTAAAATGGTGAGATCATTTAAAGAGCTATGGACACCTACACCAAAACCAGCCTGAATTCTAGGACATCCACACACACCCAACACAAGGAAATCAGTCCTTTCTCTGCAACGCAGTCCCTCAGACCCTGACCTCCCTTCCAGTGCTATTCAAGGGTTGTGGAGAAGAAAACTATCCCTCTAGTTCTGTTTTTGTGGTTCCCAAACACACCAGGTTTTTCAAGCACATTAGGCCCTCATCACCACTCCAATGCAGTCCGAAGGCCAATCACTGCGTGCTTGCAGCAAACCTGCAATTAAAGCTTTGACAGGGGAAATAAGTCCCTAAATCATTCTTGGCCCTATCGTGGCCAAAATGATTTCACAGCAACCTATAGGAACCCAATCACAAAGGCAACTCAGCCAAAAAAAGTGGGGAAACAACAGCCAACGAACCACAGGAGAAAACCCTCACAATCTGCAGCAGATACTACTTTGTAAAGGAAGAACACAGTCAACAAAACGTGGAGGAGACTGCAGCCAGCGATCCACCATGAAGGATGGAACAATGCACAGTCCAATAATACCCAGGGAAAAATCAATTCTCTACGTGAACGGAAGGAAAAACATATCCACCAACCGACAATTGGTGTGAGAGAAGGAAGAACCAACCCCCAAACAATGGATCATGGATTCTTTTAACTCAGCCCGCGTGAGGAAACTGAACCGTTGGTGCTAGAGAGAGTGTAGTCGTGGAGAGAGTGGGATTGTGGTGTAGTGGTTTTCCTTTCCAGCATGAGGGTCAACCTGGTGGAGTGTGTGTGTGGGAAAGGCATGGCAGTCCTACCAGTCCTGCCACACTCCACTACCAGCATTAACTGCCCTAACCAATAGTAGAACATTAAAATGGTGGTTGAATGAGACAAGGGAAGGCGAGCAGTCAAACAGGGTGGTGACACATGGATTTTCCCCCATAGGTTCAAGTTTTAACATTCCCACCCTTAACCTTATGAAATCATGCCCCTTCTCAATTTGGTTGCAGTGAACATCGATAGTTGGGTTCATTTAATTAAAATGTACATTTACATGATGCCACAATTTAATACGTGCCGTATGTCCCGATATACCATTGGTGACAATTCCAATCCGAACATAACATAACCAAATCGATGGTGGACCTTGGCCTTTAGCTCCGCACCATGATTATTTACAATGTGTATATATATATATCGTATATTAATGCAAACTGGGTCAAAACTGGGGTGTTACAATTTGGCTTCAATATTGAAATAGCTTTATATCAGATATATATGAGGACATTTATATGAGTTTCATGATGATGGGGAAGCAATATATGATGTATGGATTTGTAATATTATGTCCACGTTCTCTGTAACTTGAAATATAAGAAATAAATGTATGAAAATCTTGCATACTCATGCCCTTGTATCACTAGTCTTCATGCATTTTGGCTTCAATCTTGAAGTAGTTTTATACCATATTTGTATGAGAGATATTAAATGAGTTTGAGGATTTTGTGACAGACATATATGATTTATTAATCTGTAATTTCATTTCCATAACCTCTGTGGGTCGAAATCCAAGAAACTCATGTGTGAAAATCTTGCATTCCCATGCCATTGAATCACTAGTTTTCATGACTTTGGCTTCAATCTTGGAGGAGTATTGTATCAGATTTGTGGGAGGGTTTTAATTTGAGTTTTATTCTGTTTTGGAATACATTTTTATTCCATATATTACCACCATGTTTCATATTACTCTCAGAACCATATATTCTACCTTTCCTATGTCAAAGTCTAGCTAGTAATGCAAATTTTCCTTAGGCAATTTATATGAAAGTTACCCTACAAATGTTTCAAATCATAATCCACTTGCAGAAATTAATAAGGAATCCATTGATGTTTGATACTCATTCCCATACTATGTTCTTAAATTTTGCAGGGTCATACTTGATTTGGACAACTAGTTTGGCCATCACCCTTGGGGGTGTTTGAACACAATTTCCTTGTAATTTTGGTATTTTTGTCATTAGCACCAAACACATTTTCAGAGGTCTAAATTATGATACAAAGTGTCCATATACCATATTGGGATGTTATAAGACTCACCATACCATATCCTTTCACATTCAGAACCATTTGGTGAAAGTTGGAACCCTCTAGAGTCATGACTAGTTAAGTTCGAATTTTGCCCAAATTGTGCATTTCTCTAAAATTTCCAAAAAGGGACATTACAAAAGGTTTCCATTGCCTTAGGAACAAATCTATTGAATCCCATTTCTAGGGACCATCCATTATAGTTTCCGCTTCATCCACATTCTAGAACCGAAATGTAACCCATCCCCTCAAAAGAAAAGAAAAAACTGCAATCCATCTGCAACAACATCCTTCTAGGCTTCTAGATCCCAAAACCTGGATACTTTCTCATTAAACTGCCTCCCAGTGAAATGGCTCACGAGGGTAGTTTCATTATTCATGATCAGTTCATTTAGCTGCACATCCTCACAAAACAAGGAGAATAAGTTTTCATTTCTTTGAAATAACCTTCATATTTTTCTGCTTTAGGGTCCAATTGATAACCTCCTTATTTCCACCATAAGGTTCATCCACCTGATCACAGACCATATTCACCTCCACATCATGCACCACTTGATACTCATGACTTTCAAAACCTCCATCACAATAATCGTCACCAGATTGTGGTACATATATATAAAATGTGTGAAGTAAAGCTCATATATAATAAAACTTGAAACATAGTTAATAGTGTGTGCCTTAAGGTAACATGGGGTTGGAATTGGGTTTGAATGATATGTATGCATGTTTTCATGTTTTGGTGACATAAATTCAACTCTTACTTTTAAGGTATTCTCATGCCTATTTAAAAGTACCAAGTGAAATCCATGAAAATGCAATCTTAATCAAAGTATTAGGTGAAATCCATGAAAATGGAACCTTAATAAAAAAAATGCAAAATTATTTTTTCCCGCCAATAGTCTTAAGCCCATTTACTTTATTATTTTTTAATATTAACTTATTTTTGTTCTAACGTAATAATTTTCCCCTTTACTACTCACATTTAATTTAACATTTAAACGATAATCATTCGACTAAAAAGTTGTGAATAAAGGATATATATTTTGCCAAAATCATTTAGGACTTACACTTAATTCTAAGAGGTCAAGATAGTCTTAGAGGGGGTCTTTGAACAAATTATGGGAAATAAGCTTAATGTATGATGAAGAGTGAGACATGGAGAATTACACCCATGCAAAATAGACCTTGAAAATTATAGGTCACATCCCTTGATATTAGAGTGGACCAAACTCATAGTTGTGCCCTGATTTAATTGAGTCAAATAGATATAAAAGAGAATATAATTGAAAGGAGGATATGTTTTGGTTTTAAATACCCACCAGTATAGATCCATTTTAACTATGGCTCTACCAAGCATCGAGAAGGATAGCCTTCTGCTTCGTCCATACTGCGCGGATGACCTTTGGACCTCTGTCCACCGTCCTGACATGGGGCACCGCCTATGCCACCGCAATCAGTTGACCACACTGGAGTTTCATTTAAGCTCTTTTCTAACTCCTTAAAACAATGAAAATATAGCCGAGCACAGCTGCTCCCTTTCCCACTTGCTAAAGTATAGGAAAGGGCATCTACATCGTCTCATTTATCTCCTTTTGCGGACCATGTAGACCATCAATTGAAAAGAACCTCCTTGGCACATTCAAGCCAAGACCATTCCCCTCTGCATACTTTTATGCTTTCTTGGGCAAAGGGGCCTCACTTTACGAAAAAGCTCACCATGGGTTGTCGTTAAGCTCTTTTCCAGCCTTCTCATCAAGAGAAGATTGCCGAGCAAACTTGGTTTCGTTCATGCTCGTAAAAGTATCTAAATGATCGTCCAGTCAGTATAGGTTTAACCTTTTCCAGCTTGATTGGACTACCAACGGTAAAGAAGTCTCTCATCCCCCACAGGATGGGTGAGCTCTACTATGTATACTTTTATCCTTTTTTCGGGCATAGGAGACTACCAACGAAAAAGAGCCCCCACTGGATTCTTCTTTGTGTTTTTAGACTCTCTAAAATTGAAAGCACCATCAAGCATTTACCTTCTTGGGCTCACCAAAAATCCACGAGATCGTACCATAACGGTGTCCCTAGAAACCCCCACAGAAAATAGTTTGGCAGCATTCCCCCATTGGATCGCCTTTGTTCAGAGTACTCTGCAATGCATCTTCCTTGGATCCCATCAATATCAAAAGCATCTACCTCCTCTAAGTATTTCCCATTTGCAGTGACATTCTCAGTATTACAGCTATGATCCCATTCCCATGAGTCAAGTTTCATTTGTTGCCTGGTTTGCCCTGCCATCATACTCTAAACAAAGGAAGTTTGAGTCTACCACACTCCCCCTGCCCCTGTTCAATTATTTCCCTCCCCCCCCCCCCCATTCAGTGGGTCAGTCTGCAGATTGTCTCACACCTTTCGGTTATCTCCCTCACGCTCCTGGTCAAGGAAACATCATTGCCTTGACTAGGGGAAGGTCTCCCTTTGTTAACGACAACACATATATTCCAGAGGATAGACCCATAGGTCCCTGTATCCTGGTTTCATTAACCTCATTGATGAGTTCCTTGGACCACTTGAGAGGAGTCCTTAGTGCATCTCGGGATGGTTGTTTCTCACGTGCTCGACTCCAACTACATCATCATACCGTTGAGATTTGTACAGGGTTTGGTCCGCACAGTACTTGGTCGAAGGCCCCAAATGTCACCTGACTCTAGCACATTGATGAGTCTATTCAAGGGACCTAAACAGGTTATGTCCCTTGTGATTTACGGCTTGCATTGGAGACAGTGTTCAGAAGCCCCAACAATGCTTCGATATACCTTTATGATTGATGCAGCATACTTGTACCACAGAGACTCTGACTCTCAATCAGTGATTCCACATATCTATGTACCGTTCTAGATCCAGTAGACCGTTATCCATGAAGATATAGCATTCGATGAGAATGCCATGGGTCCAATGTACCAGATCAGTATTGTATTCAACCTCACATTGAGGCAACTATTATTGTATCATTAGGTGTATATGATCGGCTCTTGTATTTTAGAGCATAGATCAAATTATTCTTTTGACATTGTCGTGAGCATGGGGATGCCCACCTCGTCCATATACATGTCACACATTATTTGTATCTCACCCATTGATGGGAACCATATTAATACAAAAACCAAAAACCACCATGCCCAAGCCCCAGAAGCACCACCTCACCACAACAAATCCTATGATGTACGTCGGCCATACGATGAGCACCTTCCCTCACACATCAAGGGGCAATATTTTAACCCAAAAAATCCCTCACTTAGCTCTACATGGCCTACACCACCCAAGGACACCCATTCACGACCCTCCATCAGACCCCCACACCCTAAAAAAAGCTTAAGGATGAAGAAAAGGGCTTAAAAACCCCAAAAAGGATCCTAAATAACTCTCCTAAGGGCTAAAACCCCTCAAAGGAGCCTAAAACTCTAAAAGAAGCTAAAGTTATGGCAGAAGGGGCCAAAAGCCCAAAAAAGGGGCTAAAGCCCGGACCAAGGGCTTAAAACCCTAAAACCCCAAAAAAGTTATAAAAGGAGGGTGGGGGGTCACTCTCAAAACACTTCTCCCTTGCATACTGTTATGCTGCCCATGGATTCCTTGAGACCCTTTGTCTCTCAAGCCACCCACACTCCCTCTCCTCCATCTCCATTGAGCCATAGCTCCCCCATCCAAGAGAGAGGTGCTTCTTCAAGACAGGGCATGGTGGCCCAATTCCATCAAAGAGAAGGTATACCAATGTTGTTTCTTGCATTTGCTTTAGTGTTTTGTAGTTTTTTCTAACTCATTTTTGTTTGCAGGTTTGTTTATAACATGTTTTTGCAAGTTTCTAGTTTCTAACAGTTGGTTGCAGGTTATCGGAAGCAGAACCCTAACCCATTGTTAGCATAGGGGTTCTCCATCATTTCTCTTCTTTCTGTTCTTTATTTTATTTCTGTCTAGTTTTATTTTTTCTTTCTTTTCAGCATTTTCACACACAGGAACCTACCCTTCTATCGTATAGATAGAAGGGAGCCATTCCTGCCCCTATAGCAAGGAGAAATCCCTGCTACACTATTCATTTAAAATTATTTCAACACACCATTACAGGTCCTATTGCAAAATGGTACATCGATCTTCCTAGGGGCACATACCAAAGTTTTACTTATTTGGCCTTCGTCTTTCTCAACCACTTTCAGTTGTCGGTTTGTTACGTTGCTCATTGATATTTTGTCGAAATTTCTTCAAATTAAGGATACTCACATCTGTGAACATATTCAATAGTAGAATAGAATAAAGAGGATGATTAAGGGCAACATTTCACCCAATTTTTTATTGGAGTGGTTCCTTAAGTCTTTATTTTTGTATATTGCAAAGGGTGTTTCGACATTCAAAGTATCCATTAAGTCACGTTCCATATTTATATCCCAGCAATTGGACTTGATTTATGCGTAGTATGGGATTCTTTATGAGATTATCCTTGATGCACAGAGATTTAATCATGATCCCAAGGAGAAAATCAAGTTGCATGATGATGGCATTGTGGATCGGTGAGTGCTAAGGTTGTAGACTATGTGACAAACCAAATGCAAAATTTGTCTCTTAACCAGTCTATAGCGGGATAAGCTACCTCTTTTTCCACTCCCACTGAGTTGACGAATGTACACTTCATGCAGTCATCGAACCAGGAGGGTAATCAACAACCTAGACATAACAAGAAAAAGGGGGAAAAAAATACTAATAATGACAAGAACAATGAGAATTATGGTGGGGACATGAAGCCCAAACCAAAGGTCAAATATCATTGTAAGCTTTTTGGTCAATACCACCTTACACACGTGTGCCCCATAATTGATGAAGCCTCAAAGTTCATTGCTCATATCCCTATTGTGTTGATTAATCCTCTTCCTTATAATCAAAACATGGCTTCGAGTGCTTCAGCCACCGGAAGTGGGTCTGGTGGAACTAAAAAATATATCCCATTATAGTGTTCATGGACTCATTAATATGATATCATTTGTTCATGTTGCTACCCATTCACATGATTACAATCTCTCACAACCAACTTTGCATAAAAAGCCTCCACCTGTAGAGACCCCTTTGCAAATTGATAATCCTTAGTTTATAACACATGTTCTGAAAGGAGTCCTTAAGTGCTCGATGCACAATCCCAATGCCCATGCCACCTAGAACTATTCTAATGTGGATGATCTGGCTAAACATCATGTGTGATGTTGGATTTAGAGGTGCTCATGATGTGTCCTTGATAGAGGAATGCCTTTTTTTTTTCTTGGGATCTCTTGATTTAAATTGCCCCTGTGTGATTAAGTATGAGACCATTGATGTTCAACCTCATTTTATTTACCACGTGGATTTCCAAATCCATGTGGAGTGTCTAACTAATACCATCAAACGCACATTTATTGATGAAGGCGCTTCAGCATCTTCGATTTCTTTCTCTTGTTGGAAGGGCCTTGGCTCTACTTAATCGTCCCAATCCATGACCATGATGATGGAATTTGATGGATGTTCTTTTAGACTACATGACATCATTACTTCTCTTCAGTTCCAGTTAGGGGGGAATTCCATGTTGTTAAAGGTCGAGGTGGTTGATCCACCCCTTGAATCTAATATTTTACTAGGTAGGAATTGGATTTATTCCATGAAGGTGAATGTCTTGTCTATGTTTTGCGTAGTATGCTTTTCTCATGAAGGTATAATTGTGACAGTTTATCATCTATCTTTTAATAATTCAAGTTCCACTGTATTGTTGGAATCTATAGTCCTGGTTATTGAGAGTTCCCAAATGACAACTAAGAATGTTGGTGTCAGGATGTATCCTTCGCCTATGGAAACCTTTAACTTTTCAGTTCCAATATTATCTATTGATTCCACTTTTGATGGTGCTTTACCATCGTTGAATCCGGTATCGTTTTCTGCTTCGTATTTTAGTGATCCATGGAATCTCCCTTCTTCGGTAGAATTATGTGAAGGGTTTTCACTCATCGGAGTGGGCTTGCTATTGTATACAAATTATATTTCTTACCAAGCCATAATAGATACCACTACAAAACCTAATCTTTCCTCTTCATGAATAGAAGAGGAAGATATCCCATTATCATCCACATCGGCAGTCAATTCGTCATGCTCACATGATTTCCTTGATGACACCTTACCTTCAAATGGAGCCATTATCAAGGCCATGTATGGTTTGGAATGACCTTGGGAAGACATGCATCATCGATCTTAGTTCCTCGTAGAGCTCGAACGAATTGAGCATGATGAGTTTTGGTTGGACTTGCTTGAGAAAGTTGATCACCCCATGGTCATGTTAGATACATATAGTATATATTTTCTGAAGGGAACATGGAAAAAATCCCCCCTATGATTTCGATCAACATTTCTTGGACCCCTGGAAAAGTGGAAGACATTTACATCAATGTAGATTGTTCTCCTGAAGAGATTCAAACATATAGCTAGTTATATAAAGAATTATGCAATGTATTTGCTTGGTATTACAAGGAAATACTAGGAATAGACCCCCACATTGTCAAAAATGAAATAAAAACTTATCCTAATGCTAAGCTTGTTCAAAAATGATTAAGAGCGGTGAATCCTTGCAAGGAACCCGCTATCAAGGTAGAGGCCGAGAATCTTCTCAAAGCTATCTTCATTTACCTGGTTCCCTTAACTGAATGAGTATCCAATCCCATTCCCATATAAAAAAGCAAGGAACCATCCATGTGTGCACCAACTTTAGGGATCTGAATAAATATTTTCCTAAAGGTAACTTCCCTACCCCATTTATTGATCATATTCAAGATGGGTGTGTGGGAAGTGATTTTTTATCATTCATTGACAGTTTTTCTAGATATAGTCAAATCCAAATCAAACCCAAGGACCAACATACGACTGCATTTATATGTCCTTTGTTGGCAATGTGGCAATACAGGTTGGCATTGATGGCATTGACATTGATAATAGGTTTGTGATGATGACAATAGGCATTGATGGAATTTAAAGTATTGACTCTACTGTATAATCATGACTCGAATAGGGATACTAATGTTGCATACATTTCATATGTGTTTATATTATGGTGAATATGATGACATTTTCTATGTTGACAGAGCCATGGATAAGGTAGTATGATGACAAAGTAGATGGATGAGGTAGTATGATGACAAAGCAGATGGTTGACATTTACAGCAATGTGCGTTGAGAATGTAAGATGACATGAGCATTGATATATGATGGCTATGAGGTAAATATCCTTGTTCCTTGCATGGAGATAAGATATGCGTAAAAATCCTCCATGATCCCTACCATGTGCGTTGCAGCATGGAGCTAGCAACTGGCGCTACTTGATGATGTGTGGAACTGCCTGAGACCAGGAACCATCGTTTTGGGAAATGGCTTATGAAGAAGATGACCATGAACTATCATAGAGTTTCTATGAGCTGGTAAAGACCTCATGGAGCTATCCATTGTGTATTTTCCTTATCCTGCATTTTGTTGAAGTCTACATTGGAGTAAAAGTGTGCATTCTTGAAGACTGCCATTTGAAGAGTAAAATGTTGAAGTGTGAAGCGATTGGGCGTTATAGAATGTTGAAGTTGTATAAAGTTGAAGGTGAAACATCAATAATACATCATTTCTCCTTCATTTATCAGAGCCACAGTGGTTGTGACCATCCTTGAGAGTTTCAGAGTTGGCATCAAGTCAAAGTTTTGCATATCAAAATTTCTGCAACAAAGTTTGGCACATTTAGATTTATGCAACAGAGAACCAATCATCATATAATTAAAGTGCAGGAAGAGGATCAATGTTATGTGTGAGATAGCCTCTAACTAAAATCCTTAGTTCAGTATCCCATCAAGTTCAAAATTTTGAAGAAAAACTAAATATCAAGTTACAAATCGGAGGAGCAGAATCTCGCGCTCAAGAATACGCAGAAAGTCAAACTCAAGTCTATATTGCAATAGAATTACACAAAGGGAGATATCGAGTCGTAAAGGAGACAACCCTCATTTGAGGTAGATGTAACCCTAATTCAACTGTAACAACAAGTCGAAAATGGAATCCATGTAGCTGTCATTTGAAGCTTGTGGAAGAATCGCATGAATAATTGAGCCACACTATCAGTTTAAAGACACCCGCGGATCTGAAGGAGTTGAGTCACAATAAAAAAATAAGTCACGAAAATCGAAGAAGTGAACTCTGAAGAAAGCTCGCATGAGATTAAAATTCCTGTAATAACTTAGTTTAAGTCCACAGAGGCTTGAAGAAGGCCATGGGAAGCCCACAGGTATGGGTTTGAGGAAGCCCGCGGTCAGAGAAGCCCACAGAACTAAGATTAAAGAAGCCTGAGGGATGGAGATAGAAACAACCCGTAGATGACCGGAGAAGGTTAATTAAATAAATTAAATGAGAATTAAATAATTAACATAATTATAAATTAATTAAACAGAGTTTTGAAAAGGCATAAAGATGAGAAGGCGTGTTTGAAAGGTACAAATTAAAGAGATGCATCCTTGGATGGAAAATTTTTATGAATGGACATGAAGGTTCAATGAAATGATTGAAGATATATTTAAGCAGATGTTGGAAGTAGAAGAATGATGTCTCTGTTTGATTTTCATGATGAAGATCTGAAGTAATAAAAAGACCAAATAAGTAAAGAACAGTCTTAGCAGTTTAGATTGAAGATATATCTAAGATAAGAACTAAAGTAAATGTTGAGTTTTGAGATGAATACTTGAACCAACAAGAATACCAGGGTGTGTGCTCATTCAAGATGAAGAATAACATGAAAGAAGTCAGATAATAGAAATGAATCTATCTCTGAAGTCCAGATCCAAGAAGCAACAGCAAGATAGAGACCAAGTGATGAAATCAAGAAGATAGAGTTTGAAAAAGGTCTGGGAAGTTTAATAACATCAAATTAGGGCGGTAGGGTGGTTCTAGGGAAGGCTACAATCATGTAGGGGTTCGCATCCTCCTTCCAGTTGCAACTGGAAAATAGGGTGTTGAAGCATCCTTTCAATGGTTGCTGATAAACTAGGGGGTCATAGCCTCCTTCCAGTTGTAGTTGTTAAATGAGGTGTGGAAGCATCCCTTCAGTTGCAACTAAAAAACTTGCGGACAATCTCTCCATCAAGTTGTAGCTTGAAACCAGTTTTGTAAAAGAACAGTTTATTAATAAGAAAAGAGTTGGTGGTTTTCCCTCTTGGGTTCCATGATAAAATATTGTGTTCATAAGGGTTTTTTGTTCATCATATATTGTTTAATTGAATAATTAATGTGTGTGCTTAATATCAATTGGAATTAATAAGTAAAAAGTAGGAAATATTGATTCAACTCCCCCTCAGTATTGATGGATATTCCATCAATTGGTATCCAAGCAAGGTTCCTTTAAGAATAGTCTAACAAAATGAAAGTAAGATCCAATTAAGCACACATGGATGGACAAGAGATTTACATTGTGAATGGATATCCAATACTTGGAAAAGAAGAATACATGTTTTGGAGTACAAGAATTGAAATTCATCTGAAGGAATTGGGACATTATGTATGGAATTCAGTGATCACTGATTACTTCCCACCAAATAGAGTAAGGACTATAGCTCAAAAGAAAGCCAAGAAAAGTAACTCAATGGCAATGGATACAGTCCTTGATGGATTTCCTGATGATGTCAAGGAGAATATAGGTGAATGTAACTTTGCAAAGGAACTTTGGGACAAAATAAAATACCTCTACTTAGATGAGAAGTCAAGTAAATCATATCAATCAGAACAAAGTTCAATGTACAAAAATTCTAGTGATGAAGGTTCTTTTGAAGAAGACTCAGGAATTGAAGCAGAAGTCAATATTGAAGTTGAGCTTGAGTATACTTTGGATGAACCGAGAAAACATAAATAAAGGTGTAAACAACTAAGGATCTCATGTTGGAGAAAATGAGGAAACAAGGTTCAAAGAAGAAACAACTTGAGAAAATCATCATTGAATTTAGAATCCAATTCCAACTGGATCAAGAGAGATTGGAATCCTTGGAACAATCTCTTAATAAGGAGCAGCAAAAGGTTGAAGATCTCAAAGAACAATTGCTAGAATGTGAGGAAGAAAATCAAACCTTAAAAAGACAAATAATGTCCTCACAAGAGGAGCTTAAGAGTTCAAGACAACAAGCATCCATTAGTGTGGAAGAAGCCAAGAATTTAAAACAAGAAGTTGTTGAACTCAAGGATCAACTAAAGACTGTTGAAAAATTCAACAAAGGAATTGAATCCCTTTATAAAATCCTCAGTCTATAAAGATTTCCCTCGAACAAATATGGCCTTGGATATGACCAAGTACACATGGTTAAAGGATCAAGTCCTATTACTCATATTGATGTAGAAGATGACAAGTGTTGTGATGATATCTCCAAGGAAAAGACTATACATCAGAGGGATGGAAATAATGCAAAATCATATGCTCAAGAATCTTCTCATCCTCCCAAGAAGAGTAACCTCAAAATAAATAGTAATCACAAGCAAGAATACCAAAAAATTCCCAAGTGTGAAAGTACTATTCCCCGTATTTTCAATACTAAACAAAGGGAGTTGAAAAATAAATTCATTTCCACAAGATATTCATAGATGTTCAATGGCTATTGTTATTTATGCAATAACTATGGACATAAAGCATCAAATTTTCAAGCATATGGAAACATAACAAAATTAGGAGAAATCATAATCCTTGTGGCCCCTTGCCAAATTATCTAATTGAATGCTATAATTGTCATAATTATGGTCAAATTACCAAAAGATGCATAGAAATACCTTCTAGACCAAGATACACAAAAGTATGGAGAAGAAAGTATGAAATACAAATCAAAAATACTGATGAAGATCCTACCCTTGAAATTGATGGAGTGTCAAAAGAAGAGAAACATGTAGAAAAGAAAAAGAAAAAGAAAAATACAATGAGAAACTTGCAAATAAAGTGTATCAAGGTCAAGAAAACAAAGAGAGTAAGGAAGTTACATATGGAGTGGAAAAATCCCTGGAAGAATGCCAAGAGATGGATAAATTACATTCGAGTGAAACTCTTACAGTGCAAGAAGCCACAAAGCATGGAGAACCATATTGCAGCAAGCGTAACTTAAAATGGATCAGCTTTTGATCACTAAAATATCTTGAAAAACATTTGGAGGAAGAGTGGTGGTACTTTGGAGGAATAAAAATGACACCTGATGCACACCTGAAGAAGCAATTTTGGATGATGATGCAAGTCTATATGAACAAGTATCTAAATAATAAAAGCAGGCATAAGGCCCCGTATACTTCATCCACCAGGGTTACAATTATAACACTGTTGAGATTAGATGTGGATGAATTTTGAAGCTATTGTATCATATTGTCAAAGGGAATACACCTTTCCTGCTTTCCATATTGATGTTTTTCAGTGGTGATAGTTTTGGAGCATTAAATCATAAAAGGGAAAGTGGTCAATCCTATGATTAAGAGTTTATTGACCACTCAAAATATAAGTCAGATCAAGCCTGCCATACACCTTTTCCAAGAGGGCACTATGTTAGAAGAAACATGTTCAAAGAACTATGTTTAGTCTCAGATGCCTTGTTCTAACTTTAATTGTAGATGGGAATACCTAGACTTATATACTTCAACAAATGGCTATTCTGCAGGAGAATATTGAGGAGCTTCGGTCCAAAAGTGAATACATAATATGATAATTGACAAAGTACAGTTTCATCCTCACTGGTTGACTTGATGTTCCAAATTTAAGAGGAAGATTTAAATAACTATTTGCATGATGCATTAAATCATTCTTGAAGAATCCCCTAAGGCAAAGCATAAATAAATTTGTGAAGCCAATATGAGGTCAAATTAGTGAGGCATTTGAAAAAGGCTCATATACCTTCATGATCATATTTGATTGTAGACCAAGGAAAATTTGTGTTTGAGGGCATGGACAGTCATTGTAGCAGCATAGAAGATAGTGCATGATCTCAGGGGGAGATTGAAACCTAAAAGGATAGGGCTTGAACATTGGAGGACAATTGTTGATGTAATTAAACTCTGATTAAACCATGATGAAATCAAGTTCAATGAAAGAAATGAAGAAGGCTACTACAATTGGTTTAAGAGAAAGTACATAGTCTATTGGACACACCAGGTACACTGAGAGGGGGGGTGAATCAATGTGTGCAAATTTTATTAATTTTTGCTTTTAAAAATCAACAATTTATTCAATAATATGCATTATCACATTATCATTATATCATCATCAACATTATTATCATCATTATACCATCATCACATAAGAAGCATAACATGAAACAAATAACACTAAATTTTATGTGGAAACCCAAGTCTTGGGGAAAAAACCACGGAAGCCTTTCTAAAATATTTTTCCAAAAATAACTGGAAGGAGGAAACAACCCCCTTATTACAAAGACTTCATTTTTCCAGCTATAACTGGAAGGAGGCTACAACCCCCTGATTTATAGGCTACAACCTGAAGGAAGTTACAACTCCCTAGTTCTCCGACTACCACATGAAGGAGGCTACAACCCCCTTTCCTTTCCTTATCCTACCACCTAGATAAGAAGATAGGCATTGAACTACTGAACCACAACCGCACTGATCCTGTGGACCTGCTAATCAACACATGTACTACACTGCACAATCTGTACCACACTACACAACCATTGCCACTACTAACCACTATTGATCATATGATCACTACTCATCAACTGATCACTTTCTGTTGTTACATGCTGCTCATCAACTGATCACTGTCTACTGTATCACTCTTCTCATCATCTAATCATTATTCATTAACTCATCACTTTCTCATCACTAAACCACACCTGAACCAGTATCTTGTCCAATCAATTTGTACCAATCAATCATCTGACTTAGTCAATCTGAGTCTGCAAACCAAACTTAGTCCACTTGAGTCAAACTAGTTTCTCATACAACTCAACCATTCTGAGTCAAACCAACTACACATAAGGAAACCTATGCCCATCCTACTCAACTAAACCAACCTGTACCAAGCTATGAATATGCTGTTGATAACCTCTGCACTTTGATCACTACAAAATAATCCATGTATACCAACAAGTCATTTCACTGCCATACACTACTCATGTACATCATTGTACACCTCACCATACACAATTACTGAACAAGTAATTCAGTTATGCTTTCACTTAACATAAGGCATGCATCATCATGCATCATCATCATCGGTATGCACCATCGTCATAGGGTATGCATTCTCATCATTATCTTAGGGTGCACCGTGTATGCATTATCAACATCAAGTATACACCATAATGCATATGAGAGCATCATCACACTATGGTATGCATGTACATCATAATGTATAGGAGTGCGTAAACTTCATAGAGTGTACATCATTATCACATGCATTATCATCGTAAAGTGTATCATATCATAGCATAAAGGTACGGAACATCATCATCATATCCTCCATAATAAATCCAAATATATATACCAATATAGAGACTCACATACTAAGATAAAATATGAACTCTATCCATGAGAAACATGTGTCATCGCAAGAGAAACCCAGAAGCACAAGTCATACCTTTTTGAAGATCATAATATGAATAAATAGTAGAAAAAACAAAATAAACTCTATATCATGTCATCACATAGAACTCATAACAATATTTCCAATGAGCCAATAATTTTGTAATTCCGATTCCATATGAGAAAGTTATGCCAATTTTAGTGAAGATGCCCATAAATTTCTCTGTCACAAAATTTCGCACTTTTCTCCAAGAGTTGCGAAATTCCTGAAAGAATTGATGATGACATGAAATGTTTGATATTCTATTTATATAGTTTGTGGAATAAATTTATTACCTTGGGCCGACATGCAATTCAAAATTACAAATAAGTAAATTCTCTTTTGTTTGGTCAGCTCACCCAAAAAGGTGGGGTACACCAACTTCAAAAATTCATCTCTTCAACTGTAAGGAGTTAGAAGATGCTCCGCATATCAACGGAAATGGATTGAAGAGGACTATCTCCCTATGATGGGTTTATTTGCAAATTCTTGGTCTAATACCTCTAAATACTTAAATTTTTATAGGATATCAAGACTCCACACAAAAAGTTGCCAAAGACCATGTTACCTTATGCATAAGTTCCAGGGTCAAAGGCTTTAATGGACATCATCAAAGGCTTGAGGTATTAAATGGTATTCACATACACATACTAAACATGAACAAGGAGGAGGTATCCACCGTTGACTTATCATATCAAGGGTACCAAGGTGTGGAGGTCTCCACCATACTAAACATCAACAAGGAGGAGGTCTCCACCATTGACTTATCATATCAAGGGTACCATGACCTCATTAGAAACACAAACTACCACATAATGGGTTATTTGGAGGATTTGAAATTATACACTTATTCAACCCACCAAGGACTCTTTCTAGGGTACTAGGGAATAGGTTGTGGTACTGGGGAATCCAAACAAATAACTGGGGAACCATAATACCAACCTAGGGGTACGTAAACACTCTACAAGGTGTTCAAGGATTTTTCCATTCTCCCAAGGGATCCAAGGGCTTCAGACTTGGGCTTGGACAAGGTCAAAAGGGATCCTCAGACACAAAAAACCACAAACTAAAAATTAACCCTTAGGGGCTCCATAAGGGGCACCAAGGACTCAACAGTTGGCATCAATGACAACTTAATCAACACCTCTAACTCCGTAGGAATGAGGATACATTAAAGAATTTGTAAAGTCAACCCAACCAAAATGGTAGGTCGGCCTTGATAGGATATTGAACAATGTTGTGTCAACCTAGAAATTGTTTTAAGAAAACTATAAATAAGTAGATAAATCCTCATTTGTTTACATATTCAAGCACTTATGGAGAAGCAAGGTCTTCTAGGGTTTGAATATGTTTTATGGGTTTTTGAAGATATTCTTGATGATATTTTTTTGAATATTTTTAAAATGTTTCTAAGGTTCTATAAGGAAGAAGAGGTATACCTTGTGAAAAGGAAGTGATGTTTTCTTGTAGGTTATTCTTTGGATGAGGTGCAAAAGTTGAAAGAAACACAGAAGTTGAAGGAATTGCGTAGGTTGAGGCAGAACAAAAATTGAAGATCGAGAGTAGTAAATATTGCTTTGCATAGAATAGAGTGCGATAGAGTAGAGTGTTACAGTAGTCTTGCATAGAGAATATTGCGTAGAGCAAAGAATGCTAGAACTAAATATTGTCTTCCATAGAGCATAGTGCAAAAAATAAAAGTGTGACAATAGTCTTGCATAGAGCAGACTGTGATAGAGCATAGTGCAAAATAGGAAAGTATGACAGTAGTCATGTGCATAATATAGTTCTACATAGGAGTGTGACAGAGAAGAGTGTGATAGTAGAAAATATTTTATTGCATATAGAAAAGTACAATATGTAATATGTCATGTAGGTGTGAAGAAAGTGAACTAAGCTATATTCCATAAAAGAAATAAATAAGCAAGAAGAAAAATATGTATAACCAAGTATAGTCAAATATAATTTCCTATACTAAAAAATTCATTGAAATGGAAAGCCTATTCATTTAGCCACTAGTGAGTACTAATAGGCTCGTTGAAAGCCTCAAAGTATTTTAGCCTAGATATTTCAAGAAGTCACTTGTTTACTAGGCATATTGGGATAAGTTATCTAATTAATATAGAAAAATATCATTTGCATGTGATTTATATTTTATGGTTCATTAGGAAGTTGTTAAAACCGTAGATGATTGTGAAAACAAAGATAAAGAGAAAAGAAAAGACATAGTTGTGCTAATAGTGTGATTACAATGAAGAGAGAGTTGCACGTATTTACCGTGCATGTTACAAAATAGTTCAATTGCGTGAGTAGTGTAGCTGTCCAAATGATAGCTGCACAAAATAGCGCAGACAGGACATTGGGTGTTACGAAGAAAATATTACTATGTGGCTTGGGGTATACCACAACAAATAGAGTGGCACCAGAAAACAACTCTAATCTCAAGTATGCCATATAAATGTAAAATGACAACAACAAAGGATAGGGCCCATACCTCAACCTGACGTTCGAATAAGACCACCATTGATATTTTGATCCAATGCTTGTTACCTAAAACTTCTCCTCAACAAAAAATGTATCTAAGCATATAATATGTATATAAAATGTCAGCATCTACTCTAGCATAATCCATTCAACATGTATAAAGAAAATATACCCATGGAAATTAACATAAACATCTGCACACAAATTTGGATGAGAAAGAGTATTTCTATTAATTTAAAAAACAGAAGTACAAAGTGACAACCTATGTCGACAGCTCGTCGGAACTAAGAAACCAAGTTCCTCCACCCGGGCCTCCACCACTTCATTCATCCATGCAAAGGAAATCTCACAAAGACAATGGATAGATTGAGAGATGAACATAAAAGGTTTAATCAACAAGGATAAAGGGATGCATACTCAAGGAAATGGCAATGGGGAAAAATTTCACTATAGTTTCCTTACTCTCAAAGTTTCTCCTCCTCCAATGCTTCATAATGGCTCAATATATATCCCTCAAATAGGAAATGGACTGTCAAATTGATTTTTTTCCAGCATATGGAAGGTCAAGGATCGTAATCACCGTGACTTCGCATGGAAAACCAAAAATATTTTTAATTTTGAGCACAAAACCCGATGTGCGTGGTTGATAGTGGAGCAAGTTGAATGTACGCAAGTTATATAACTAGTGACCCATGTGTATCAACAAACTGAGTTTTTTAGGGTTTCAATGAACAATCGGGAATATACTAAGGAAGGAGAATGTAATGAGTTTGCAAAGTGAAAAAGGTAGGCCATCAAGGCATGATACATAAGGTGTGGAAAATCATGCTATAATTTTGAAATATTGTAACTTCGAAGAATATTCTAAATGTATTTCATTGTTGTTATCTATCAAAGATGTTTTATTCCTTCGTCGGGATGTTATTATTGTATTTGGTCATGATAGAGTCATGAGGTAAAACCTATGTTGTAATTCGGGTCAATAGAACCCTCCAGAAATTAATATTATATTGTTTTGTGTTAGGCCTAGGTAAGTCAGCCCAGTAAGTTTGTTGGGTCCAACCTAGTTAGGGAAAAATTCAAGTGGAAGATAACATATAAATATAAGTGGTGTGCTCCTCATTTGGACACACACACACTCACTTGTGTATTGTGCATAGTAGAGAGAGAGAGAGAGAGAGAGAGATCTGCAAGGAGAAAGAGCACATGTTTGGGGCTTTGTCTTTGTACTTTTGATACATCTATATAGAGGAAGTTTTGTTGGGGTTTCTTCCCCTAGAGGGTTTCCTAGGATAAATCGATGTCTATCTTGTGATTTTGTTTTTTCAGTGATCCTGTATATTCTATTGTTGTGAAATTGAATTTGAATATTGATGTTATATATCATATCATATGCAATATTAACATGGTATCAGAGATAGCCTGAATAGGACAAATTTCACAAGGTGAAACTCTCTCTCTTCTCCCTCCGACAAGAAATTAGGTTTTTTGTCAAAGTTGGAATTTTGGAGACCTGATTGCATAGAAATTTGTGCCTCCCTAGAGTGCATCTATTGAGCCCTAGATTGAAATTTTTGAGTGGGTAGATCTCCCAAAAAGTCAAACCCTAGTTTGAATCTGGACTAGAAAACTATAGAAAACTAGAAAACCAAAAAAATACAGAAACTGAATATCAGAATATCGCAAGTCAATTTTGAGAGGTGAAGATTTAGAATCTCCAGAAACCAAATGTACCACTCAATTATCCTCAGTCAAGCACATCTCCTGGTAAGTTTAGTTTTTCATTTTGAGAAATTTCATTTTTTAGTGACCTCCTAGATAAGATGGCCCCAAACATTAACCTTGAGGAAAAGATAGAAGGTATAGATAATTTCTGAGTATGGAAATATAGGAATGGCCTCATTCTTATAGAGAATGATCTTGACAAATATATCAAAGGAGAAGTTGTAGAAGATGAAGAGGATGAAGATAAGGAGAACCATAAGAAGGACCTCATTAGGGAAATGAGGATCATTATTGATTCTATCAAATACCATTTGATTCCTCAAGTGTCATCCATTGAGACCCCAAAAGAGATGTATGATTCCCTATCTACAATGTATGAAGGAAGGAACACCAATAGAAAGATGAATTTGAGAGCTCAATTGAAGAGTACTGAGATGAGTCAAGGGGAATCCATCCAAGACTACTTCACAAGGGTCTCCCAGTTGCAGGAGAAACTAGAAGCCATTGGAGACTCCCTTGATGAAGATGAGCTATTTATGACTGCTCTCAATGGTCTCACTAGACCTTGGGATTCATTCATCCAGACTATGTGTGCCAGAAAGAAAAGCATGAAATTCGACATTATATGGGAAGATTGCATCCAAGAGGAGGCCAGAGTAGCCAATAGAGAAGCTCTACTTAAAGAAGATGATCAATCCCTAGACACCCATACCAAGAGAGGAATAAGTCAATATAACTTAAAGAAGGAAATCCACAAGGAGTATCAACCTCCCAAGAAGTTATAGAGGACAAGAGTAAGCAATCAGAGAAGAAACTACTCCAACTTTCAATGTTTCAATTGTGACAAGATAGGACACATTGCCAAAGATTCTCCATTGAAGAAAGAAGAATAAAAGAGGAGAAAAAAAAACAAAATACATCTTGCACACCTAACTAAATATGAATATGGAGAAGAAGAGGAATAAGGACCTCGAATAAAAAAAGCAAAAGAAGAAGATGTAGAAGAGTATGTATTATTCTCCGCACTCGCTAGGTCTATGAAACCTGGAGAAGATACATGGATTATTGATAGTGGTGCTTAAAATCACATGATAGGACAAAAGAAAACTCTGTCAAAACTTGAAGAGAATAATTCTCCTTAGAAGGTATCATTAGGATATGACTATCAATACCCTATCAAAGGAATTGGTGAAGAAAGCTACAAGCTTGATTTTGGAACCCCCATGAAGATAAAGGAAGTCTTATATGTACCAGGTTTGAAGAAGAACTTACTTTATATCCCAGCACTAGATAAGAAAGGATATAGGTTTGCATTCATAGATGAACAAGTACTTATATGGCCCAAAGTAAAATCAATTGAAGATGCAGTTGTCATCGGTGAAGAAGAAGGAGGCTTATATAGAATCAAGGGAAATTCAGAAACAACCCTTGTTCATAAGACCACTAGCCCAAGTGAATTATGGAATAGGAGGCTTTCTCACATCAACTACAAAGCACTACCCCATGTGAGAAAAGTAGTGATGGGTTTACCATCTTTGAAGATCAATCATGAAGGCATTTGTAAAGGATGTGCAAAAGGAAAGAGTCTCAAGAATCCATTTCCAAAGAGTGAGACAAAGAATAAAGGTGCGTTGGAATTAATCCATTCAAATGAATGTGGTCCAATTCCCTCCACATATTTAAGTGGTTATGAATATTATGTTACATTTATTGATGACTATTCAAGAAATACATGGATATATTTCTTGAAAACAAAGGATGAAGTATTTGGAAAATTCAAGGAATTCGAAGCCTTGATAGAGAATCGTCCAGAAAGAAGAATCAATACACTCAGAATAGAAAATGGTGGAGAATATACTTCAAAAGAGTTTGAGTCCTTTTGTAAAGAAGCTAGAATAAAGAAGGAACTAACTACTCCCTACAATCCTCAACAAAATGGTGACATGGAAAGAAATAATAGGACCATTATGGAAGTAGTGAAGATAATGACACATGATCAAGATATTCCAATGCATCTATGGGATAAAGCAGCAAGGAGGGCAGTTAATGTACATAATAGATTATCCCATAGTGCCCTTGGATTCAAGACTCTGGAATAAATGTTGACAAGAATTAAGCCTCAAATTGAGCCACCTCAAGATATTAGGTTTCCCAATATATGTTCACATACCAAAAGAAAAGAGAACCAAGTTGGACCCTTTCAGAAAGAAGGGAATACTTCTTGGATACTATGAAGTCTCCAAAGCCTTCAAAATATACATTCCAAGATTCCATCACATGGAGATTAGTAGAGATGTCACATTTGACAAAAAATAAGATCTCAAGAGATACAGAAGGTGCCAGCATGAAGAAGTATATGAAGAAGATGTACCTCCTAGAAATGTAGAAGCTGCATCATCCCCCAAAGATGAAACACCATAAGACCATGATAAGCTAGAACCTCAAGAACCTCCCACTATGAATATGTCACAAAAGAGAAATCCTGCTTGGGTAAGAGAAATTATACAAGAAGTAGAGAAGTATGGAGCTCCAGAAGGCTCCATAAGAGTAAGAAAGAAATCAAAGCCATTTTCCAGTTATGTGGATTTGATGTGTGATATTGTAGGTCAAGAACCTACAAGTTATGAAGAAGCTATACAGAAGAAAGAATGGGTAGAAGCAATGGCATAAGAATACCAATCAATAATGAAGAATGATGTTTGGGATATATTTCCCAAACCAAAAGGAAAAAGTGTGGTATCTTCCAAGTGGATCTCCAAGATAGATCATGTAGTTGATGGTAGTATTGAGAAATACAAGGAAATGTCTGTGGCTGAAGGATTCTCTCAAAAAGAGGGAATTGATGCTAAAGGGACATTTGCACTAGTAGCAAGGTACACTTCCATTAGAACCATTATGGAACTTGCATCCATGATGACGTGAATTTTACACTAGATGGATGTAAAGACATCTTTCCTGTATGGTATTTGTTATCAACCTAAATGGCACTTCTCTGTCTGAGTGCCGACATTCCTTATGTTGGTACACAAAAATACATCTTAGGATTGAAGTTTTCCAAAACACTATAGATGGGCATGACTTGGGATGCATTTACCCTTGAACCAGCTTGCCATATTATTTCTCTAAGTGTTGAGTTGCGTACACGACTATCTCCATTGCAACTCACATATGTACGCAACTATTTCCATTGAAAACTCGCGTACTGTACGCGAATATCTACATTGCAACTCGTGTACATCATCGTACGTGGGTTTCCTTTAAAGAAACTATCGTGTCATACACGGGTTGCCTATATTAATAGTCGTGTGTATATTGATTCGACATTAAAAATATAAAACACAATTAATGGAGATTAATTGGGCCCTAATCATTAACTATCCTAACTGTTTAAACCTCCTCAACCTTCGAAACCACTCTATTTCCCAAAGTATAACTAGGGGCCTTGGGGATGGCATTAATCAATCAAGATTGGAGAGCAAAGTTATGCTGGTGGTATATCTTCAGAAGTCTTGGAGCAGCATATTTAAGAGTCCTTTGGTTGCAGAGGAGTCCTTGTCTCAGAAGCTGGGTTGTACTCTTATCTCATTCACTGATTGTTAATAAAGAGAATTCTTCTTCCAACATTGTGTTGAGTCTCTTTCATGTATCATGGTTAATGAATATTCTTGATTATGTACTGAATATATTGTTTATCTAACCTCTTATATATACATGTATAAGATAGTACTTGGAGAATTTTCTCCTTATAGGTGAAGGAGGTGCATCCCTGGAAGCTTTGGAGAGAAGAGGAACGAAAGAAGATCAAGCTTGGATCAGCCGTCGGTAATCGGCTAAGTCAAGACTTTCTTCCTATTTCCTTTATGTTCTCTATTAAAGCTAATTGTCTACAAGGTTAGTAGTAAGTTGGTAACCCCAGACCGTAGGTTACAAGGGTGCTTAATCCTAAACAACAGAACTGGAAACTCCGCTGGGGAGTCCAACCTGTTGTGGGTTAGTCCTGTAGATCCTTGCCCAGTCTTTGCTTTGATTCAGTGTGTAGTTTTATGTCTTGGTTTGGACTTGCAGTATTGTTTTAGAGACCTTTATAATTTTTTCTTTTTTGAAAAAATTTTCTCCTGTACGCGGGTTGTTTTGCTACACAGTTGCGTATAGAGGCTTGTATACGCGGGTTTCTATATTGAACAGTTGTGCACAGTACGTGGGTTGCTCAACTAGAAAATCGCATACATACCTTAGCAACAAAATTTTGGGTAGGGTTTCTTATCCCTATCATTTTTGGATTTTGCCTTGCTTTGTGGTCTTCTAGTACTGGCATTTCACTATAGGTTTGAAAGGCCTGTCAACCATACTTCGTGCTTTTCAGTAAGCCCTTGAGTTTTTGTGGTTTGGATTTTCTTTCTTTTTAGCAATCTGAGGTGGATTATCCTGTTGGGTGATAGGTCCAAGTGCTGTGTATCTGAATCAGTGATCAGGGTTCTAGGTACCGTGTACCCTGTGCAATTTCCAAGTAGGTTTGGTTTGTCACTTGCCTTTTATTGATTTCAGTGGATTTCATTCATTGTGTCTTCCCAAGCTAGGTGTTCGCCAAGTTTCTTCCTTAGGTGGTTGATCTTTGGTTCTTATAAGTTTGCTATACTTCATTTTGCTTACTTTATATAGTTTGATTATTCAAGCATACTCAAGAAATTTTGCATTTAGGTGCATAGTAATTTTTGAATAGTTTGAAAAGTGAAAATAAAAGCATTGGAAACATTTGCATTTGAATTGCATATTGTAGTTTTATTTTCATTTTTTGAATAAAATCTCAAAAATTACAAAAATAAGTCTTAGTTTTCTCTTTCCTAGTTGCAATTTCATTAGTTCATATTTACAAAACAAACAAACAAAAAAACCTTGCTTTAAGTAGTTATAATTTGCTTTGGAATTCATTTTATACACCTTTTTTCACTTTTCTTATTGAGTCTATAATATCATAGTCATTCACACCACTTGCCCTCTGACTAAGAACAACCCTTAAATGAACACTACAATTTAAAATTTATTAGTAAGTTTTGTTTTATAGGGTCATACACCTACTAGCTTAGGCTATAATTGTGGGATAGGAAGTGTAAACTCCCCATAAGTACTTAAATTTAGATGTAATTGGCCAATCGATAAGTAAATCCTTCTCTGTGTTGATAGCATCTAGGAAGCTCCTCTCAAACGGGAGTTAAGCACGAGGCCACGTGGAGGCATTGGACTGAGGAGATAACCCTCCGATCCCTTGTCAAAACGTAGACCAATTTTTTTATGCATCTGGGGATTTTGTCCTAGACAGAGTTTCAGGCTTTGCTACCCTGCCCATGCATACGAATCAGGCTTGCAACTGTCCCCCCAGACTATTGATATAGTTAAGGTAGCCTATAGTCTCTTGGACATCTAGGGTTTACACACGGGTAAATCGGAAGGATATTTCTAGTTCACCTTGGACGGGCTTGGAAGGTAACCCTTGTTGAAAGTGTAGGAGGGTGGTGGGTGATTCTTCTGCTTGTGCCTAAGAACCTCTTCAAGGATGACAAGAAACTGTCTCTTATCTTTCTTCAGGAAAGCATATCTTATACCCCTTGTGATTGTTGAGACTTTAGGAAATTTTGTAGTGATTGCTCTGTGGTTTTTTTGTGTTTTTAGCCGACCTTAGGGTGTGAAGAGTCAAATTTACAATAGTGGAGGACCAATCTATTAGAAGGTCATGAAGGTTGCAAAACCTTCCTCCGCTTATCACATTGGAACCTCCACCTCCCCCTCAAAGGTGGAGATTGGACATGGATGGTTCTTTCAAACCGATAGGAGTTAGTGAAGTTCCGGGTGAACTAGAACTTAGAGCAAACCGTGTTAATTTAAACACAGTTGAGATAGAAGACTTGCAGGCTGACGAGTTTGCAAGGAATTTTAATTCACCTCTAACTAACTTAAACAATCCGATGATCGTTCAGGTTCGTCCTTTCAATCCACCTGTGATTGGTGTTCCTTTGGGCAGAATAATGTCTACTGCAGGAGAAAGTTATTTTACATCCACCTCAGCCGTTCCAACTGAAGGGGTGCCACCTCCCTCAGTAGGTACCCCTAGAAAAGGTATACCTACTACACTGTTAACTCCAGTTAATCGAGTGGCTCAACCATCGGCTCCCACAAGTTTAGCAGGTGCTTCTGGTGGTATGGTCACTGGGATTCCCAGTGTACCTACAGTCCCTACTTCCTTTGCACACACTACTCAGAGTGGTCCTATAGGATCCTTGGATTTTGTACAAGGTTTTCCTTAGAATAGGGGGCACATTCCCCCATCCACTCCATACATAGGCCCAGCACCCGCATATGTAGGGGTGCAGTTCAGAAACCCTAATCCTTATGGTCAAGGTTTTCAAAATCCAGTTTTAGCTCCATTCACGAGCTCTCCTTTTTCACTTTTCAGCGAAGGGATACTTGCTCCTATATTCCAAACCCCAGCTTTGACTGGGGCAGCTAAAAACTCATATACTGCACTGCACATAAACAATCCACTAGCTTATGGATGGAATCCTTTCCAAAGCATCCCAACCACTTCGCAACCAGTAGCAGGTGGTAACCCCACCTTCGCATATGGGAATATTGGGGCAAGCCCCTCTAATCCCAAATTTGGTACTTTAAGTGCTCCAGTTAGACCCAAGCTCCATTTCCTGGCAACGTTAAATTTTCCAGATTTGTCGAAACTAATGAATGACCCGGTGAGACATAACTCCTCCTAGCCATCCGTTCCTACCAAGATGCCCTCGGATATCATGAAATTCAAAGGAAAAGTTGGTGATGTTCCAGGAGCTCATGTCACCACTTTCCATTTATGGTGCTCTTCCAACTCACTGAACGAAGATTCAGTTCGGTTGAGATTGTTCCAAAGAAATTTAACCAATACTGCAGCAAAATGGTATATTGAATTGCCCTCTATTGTGTTTAATAGTTTTTGGGACTTGGCTAATGTATTCCTTAGTCACTTCCAACTTCATGTCCGATATGATTTCGGGACAGACTTGTTGTCTACCTTCCGGCAGGACAAGTCCACTCATATTTCAGATCACATCCAAGAGTGGAAAAGACGGAAGAGCCTTATCAAAGCCACTATTCCTCCCGATTTCTTATTAGAATGGTTCCTTAAATCCCTATTGCCATATATATCTAAGGATGTATCTACTTCGAGAGTGAATAATGAGGAATAATCTATCCTCAAGGCCCAGCAGCTAGATTTGATATATTCTCAGTCTAGGATTTTATATGAGATTATCTCTGAGGCATCGAGGCCAATGCACAATGTAGAGAAACCTAAGCCTGGACCCCATGCTGATGGTGTGGTTGGTTCTGTGAATTCTCCCACTATAGAATCTTTGGCTAAACAACTCTATCAGTTGTCTACCTACATTCTATGGTGGAGGTAGCAAAGGCTTCCCCCTCACCACAAAATGCAAATGTTTTTACACAAACCTCTCAGAAGGGCAATCAGCAGCCCGGTGGGAAAAAGAAGAAAGGAAAAAAGGTTGAGGGAAACCAAAACAAGCAAAAACCCACAAACAATTATGATTGGGAAAAAAAGGAAAAGAAGAAGGTGAAATTCCCATGTAATTTGTGCCATGAAGATCACCTGACCCATCTATGTCCCCTTATGGAACAAGCTCAGAAGCTGTTAAAAGGCCAACAATCAGCTGTCTTGAAGGATCCTTTTCCCCAAGGACAGAATTCAGCTTCAGCTTCAAATGCAGCAGGGGGCACCCGAAATGCTCCTGACCCCAATTATATCAACATAGTTCGATCTAAGACTTTACTATAGACCAGGAACAAGAACTATGAAAAAGAGACCTCAGAGAAGGGTAAGTCAATAGGTGAAACTTCTAACCCTCTCACGATTGAGAAGCCTGTCGAAATTATTCCCAATATACTGAAAGGTGTCTTTAAGAAAACCTTGCACAATCCTAATGCTATGGTTGCAGCAAACTACTCGGTAGTTGAAGGCTTATCCTAGACTCCTTGTGCAATGTCAGCTTTAGAGGTGTTGCAGATTTGTCATGCCCAATGAGATGCACTCTTAGCAGCCTTAGGCAGTATGGACTCATCGAGTGTCATGGTGAAATTTAATTTGTTTGATGTAAAAATTTGCCTGCCATATCATGTAGCCTTATCGATAGATGTCATCCATGGTGGAAAGACCATTGGAAGGGAATTTTTCGATGAGGGTGCTTCTACATGTGTCATGTCCCTATCTTGTTGGAAAGCTCTTGGATCTCCAGAGTTGGTTCCATCGAACACCCTACTTACTACTTTCGACGGAAGGTCATTTCGTCCACATGATATCCTACTGGCTTTTGAAATTAAGTTGGCAGGGAAAGTAGTGTCTATTGAGGTAGAGGTGATTGATGCACCTTTAGATTATAATTTTATCTTGGGGAGAAGTTGGACTTACGCCATGTCAGCTATTGCATCGGTCGTTTTTCGGGTGGTAGTGTTTCCACATGAAGGGAAGTTGGTTACTATAGAACAACTCAGTTTTACTCGAAAAGGCTGCATGGAAACTAACGAGTCCACCATACCATTGGTTGATCAGGTTAGACCTGCTTCAGAGAGCTTAGGGGTTGGAATGTATGCATCATTGATGGGCACATTTGATATTCCAGCTCCGATTAATTATATAGGTTCTACTAGTGTAGGGAAGTCTATAGCAATGGATGTTGATAGAACAGATCCTTGGGTTCTTCCTTCTCGCCATGAACCTGAAGTTCCCTTATCGGTAGCAAAAGTAGCTTATCAAGCTATCGTTCATACCACTGTTGATTCCATTCTGGTCCCTCTCATAGTCTCAGAGGAGCTGGAAGAAGCCTATTTTCCTGCTTGGGCAGAGAACTCTTTGCATTCTAGAGATTGCTTAGATATGGTTTTACCTTCGGATGAAGCCATTCTAGAAGCCATGTGCGAACGAGATAAGATCTGCAAATATCTTCACCATCGATCCTATTTTCTTCCAGAGTTAAGCATGATAGAGAACCAGGAGTTCCATATGAGACTGGTAGGTGATGTTGATACGCCTATTAATCCCTTACCAAGGGAAGGAATATTTTCTGAGGGGAATATGGAAAACATTTCTGCTACAATTCCTATCAACATCTCTGTAAATCCAAACGTTGTGGAAAATGTACACATTGGCACAAACTGCTCTTCGAAGGAGATTGCGATCTATAAAGCCTTGTTTAAGGAATTCCATGACGTATTTTCCTGGTCATATGAGGAGATGCCAGGCATTGATCCATCAATAGTCGATCACGAAATCCAAACATACCCTAATGCTAGACCTGTTCGACAAAAGTTGAGACCCGTCAACCCGCGTAAAGCGACGGAGGTTAAGGCTGAAGTTGAGAAACTGCTGAAAGTCGATTTCATTTACCCCATAGCTTTGACAAAATGGGTATCCAACTTTGTTCCTGTTGATAAAAAGCAAGGGACTATACATGTTTATACTGACTTTCGCAATCTAAACAAAGCATGTCTTAAGGACAACTACCCCACGCCATTTATAGATCAAATTATTGATTCTTGCATGGGAAGTGAAGTCTTTTCATTTATGGATGGCTTCTCCAGGTATAATCGAATCCAAATTAAATTGGAAGACCAACATAAAATAGCTTTTATTTTTCCTTTGGGTACCTTCGCGTACAAGAAAATGCCCTTTGGATTGAAAAATACAGGGGCAACCTTTTAGCGGGCAATGAATTTTGCCTTTCATGACATTAAAGCCATTGTCAAACCCTACCTTGATGTTCTACTAACACATTCTCGTAAGAGGATCGATCACCCAGATCACTTGCGTTTGTTTTTTGAATGATACAGATACTTCCAAATTCGCTTGAATCCCCACAAGTGCATTTTTTGTGTCGAGTCAGGGAGACTGCTCGGATTCATTGTTGGATCCTTTGAAAGTTGAGGCCAACATAAATCTGCCTCCTCCTCGTTCTATCAAGCAGCTTCAAAGCCTGCAGGGGAAGTCCAATTTCCTTCAACTTTTTATTGTAAATTATGCCAAGATTACTAAAGGTTTCATGTTCCTGTTGAAATAGGACACCCCATTTGTATGGGATGAAATTGCACAACTTGCATTTGAGGCATTAAAAAAATCTTTGTTGTCGTCACCATTATTGTGTCCACCAGATTACTCTCAGGATTTTATATTGTATCTCGCCACATCTGAGTCGACCATAGGGGTAGTACTAGTCCAGGAGGACGATAAGCTCCAAGAGCATGTCGTCTACTATCTCAGTTGTGCTTTAGCTGGCCCTGAAATTAGGTATTCCCACATTGATAAGTTGGCCTTGGCAGCTATGTATGTTGTTCAGAGGTTGCGTCACTACATCTTACTGAGGACCACGACGGTAGTGGCATATGTTAATCATTTTCAACATGTTTTGTCTCGACGGATAGTTGGAGGCAAATTCAACAAATGGATAGTCATTCTTCAAGAGTTTGACTTAGATTTACAATCCGCCAAATCCAAGAAATCCTTATTTTTTGCTGAGCTCATTGCATAATTTCCAGTAGAGGAAGATGTAGCCATTGAAGAAGACTCATTCCTAGATGAGCATATCTTTTTGATTTCCATCTATGACCCCTGGTATGAAGATGTACTTATCTACCTCCATAATTTTAAGTACCCTACAGCCTTCTCATGGGAAGAGCAGTGTAAAATTCAGGTACATGCCAAGAACTACCTCATTATTGGAGATACTTTATATCGTAGTGGGGTAGATTCTGTTTTACGTCAATGTCTCACCCACGAAGAAGCAGAGACTATCCTAAATGATACCTATAGTGGAGCGTGTGGGGGTCATTTATCTGGGTTAGCAACAGCCCAAAATATCTTACATGTCGGTTATTTATGGCCCATGATCTTTAAATATTTTGTGGAAGCCATGAAGCCCTATCATCCTTGTCAGCTTTACACCAAAAAGATGTGCTCGCATCCCACTCCGTTATTTCCTGTCATCTCAGTGGGCCCCTTCACGAAGTGGGGGATATATTACGTGACGTGCAACCCAGTCTCAGCTGGGGGGCACAAACATATCATTGTCGCTGTAGATTATTTCACGAAGTGAGCAGAGGCAATGCCCACCTTTAAAACTGAAGGGGAAACTGCAACTTTTTTCGTTTTCAACCAAATTATTGCACAATTTGGTATCCCTAAAGAGATTGTCACTAACCATGGAAGTCATTTCTAAAATAGTATGATGACTGATTTGACCACTATGATAGGATTTAGACAAGAACATTCATCTTTGTTCTATCCTCAAGCAAACAGTCAAGTCGAGGCTGTAAATAAAAATTTGAAGACTATTCTCAAACGTACCATTAATGCATCCCATTCCAACTGGCACATCATGTTGTATCCTACACTTTGGGCATATTAGACCAATGTGAAAACTGCTACTGGGTTTTCTCCTTTTCAACTCGTTCACGGAGTGGAAGCAGTTACCCCGGTCGAATGCGAAATCCCATCCTTAAAGATTGTTATTCATGTGCTACCTGATACGATTGAGCTGGAAGAACGTTTATTACATTTAGAACATCTAGATGAGCAGCATAGAGATGTGCTGATAGCAAACGAAGCTCATAAAAATAGGGTAAAAATCCAATATGATAAATCGGTCAAGCCTTGGATTTTTTCTAAAGGGGAGCTTGTATTGCTCTAGGATCAAGACAAAGAACCCTTGGGGGAAGGAAAGTTTAGGTCTATGTGTTTAGGACCTTATGTCGTATCAAAGGTGTTGAAGAAGGGTGCATATGAATTGACAGATTTCGAAGGGAATAAGATGCCTGAGCCTAGAAATGGGCTCTACTCAAAAAAGTATTGTGCTTAGGCTTAGCGCTTTTTCCTGTATTTTATTGTATGTATTTTTATGTACAATAGTTCGTCGGTTTGTGTTTTTTATACCATTTATTGGTTGTTGCAGATGTATTCCGAGTGGTTCATAGGTTTTGATGATGGCGCCAATCGCCACACTTGTAATCTGGCTTCAGTCGCATGGGTCATTTACTAGCCCTCGGGACAGTTAGTTGCCTCGAGAGGCGCTTGCTTAAGTCCTGCTACCAATAATGTGGTTGAATACAGGGCTGTCATTGAGCTTTTATGGGATGCTTTGTCATGTGGTATCACTCAGCTGGAAGTCTGACTTGACTCTCAACTAGTGGTTTCTCAGCTCAATCGATCTTATCAGGTGCAGAACCCTATTTTACTACGTCAGTTTATGCAAATTAGGTTATTGGAAAGAAATTTTGAGTTTATTATATTCAATCATATTCCAAGAAATCAAAATTCATTAATTGATGCATATGCTAATTATATCTTGGATTGGCACTTAACACATTTTCTATAAAAATATACAGCAGACACATAACAAAACACTTGTAAATAAACGGCAAAATATATATATATGTGAATATCTATCCATATAGATAGGTCAAGTTTCTGATCCTCAGATCCAGTCATAACTGTATAATATACAAAAAATATACCAAACATGGATCAAAGTCCATAAAAATGCTCCTAACTCTAAGCTTGACCACCCTGGTCCCCCCGATCACCCTGCTCTCGGGATTCTTCAGCCTCCTCAGCTTCAGCAACGTCAACGGCATCAATATACACAAGTACTGCTCTCGCTACCCACCTCATAAGGTGTATCCAGACCGGTGGTATACCAACCACTAGCTCCTGCATGACGACAGGGATATGATCAATGCGTAAGGTAGGTACTCTCTGGGTAAGCCTGGCTAGGTTTCCCTCAAGAACCCTAATCAAACCCTGGTCCTCTCCCAACACAGGACGCACATACATGTGTGGATTCCCAGCAGGGCAGACTAGTTCAATATCTGCATTTTGACATTTTAAAAGGATTAAAAACTCTTATACATATGTATATATCTTTATAATTAAAATTCATAAAAATTTTAAAATTTGAAAACAAAAATACCTGACTCTCCCCATGCTCCTCCAGGAGGGAGGACAAGGTCGGTATCACCTCGAAAATCTAACCCAGCATATGGAAACTACTCCAAGGTTGGTAACTGTCGCTCCCACCAAAAGTAGAATTCGTCGTCGTATACGCTTTGGACCGATCCACCACCTCCTTGGCTGAGGAAGATCTCTCCCCACCTACTCAGTCTAGGCTGGCGAAGAGAACGAACTGGCAATGGTACTACAGGACTCAAACCAGGCACCCTCTCAAAGAAAAAGGCTACTAATATGCTGGAATAACCAAAAAAAAATTGCCTGCCTCTTTTACAGTCAGAGAGCTTCTTCCTCATTATCAAGATTACTCCCGAACACCAGTCATATAGATCTCCCTGTATACATCCCACCGTAAATCTCATTTGGTTCCGAGTTGCAAGGTGAAGTGATGATGACCCTGCAACTCTCACTATAGTGCTCGCTAATACCTGTAAGGGAAAGTTGCGAATATGAACAATAGGGATGCAACTACCCCTCTTTTGACTGCCAGGCTCGCAATATATATCTATGTAGTTCTGTACACTTAGAAGGTCACCGCCTCTGCCGGTACCTTCCAAGTTCACCGGAGCTCCCCGTCGTGATAAACTAGAGATAAAATAGACATATTCCAAAGTAACCTCTAGAAACTCACCTTGAAGGTCAAACATACCAAGATCGTGATCCCAATAGTTTATCAAAATCTCAAATAGGTGGACATTTGACTGCATAGGTGAGGTACAGAAGAATTTCAATAACCCACTTTGTCGTGGGGGCATCTTGTAGATCTTCTTGGTCCATGTCTTCATGTTCCCTCTCCCTCCACTCAAGCACCATATTTCAATCTAATAAACAAGCCATTTTAAACCATTAGATTCATATAAAAAATTGATTTTTTGACCCTACACAATCTTTTCCTACCTCACGCAATGTACGTGACTGTCCTTTGGCCAAGTCGCGTACTGTACGCAACTTTCCTTCGGTCAACCCGCGTATAGAACACGTGTACGTGACTGTTGATATACCATACCCATGTACACAGCATTCATTCCTTGAGGGTGTTGGAAAATATAAAAATTGGGCCAAAAATTGAAATTTGCTTGGATCAAGTGAAAGAGCATGGAGTGTAGTTTTACCTGACACTTGTAGTTTCGAGAATTGTCCACTGAGTCATCCACATCAAGCAATCAAAGGTAGAGGTAAAAATTGTCTATTTGTCTTCCCAATTATCTTTTGTGAGCGTTCATCTCCCGATCAGTAACCGATAGGTCTTCCTAGATTGTACCTCTGTCGTTTTCTTGTTTTGTCTTTTTTTTTGCTTTGTCTTCCTTGTGACCCTGCCCGTTTCGATCTGACCAAGCTAAGCCTTCACTCCGGGTCGCTTCAACAGTCCATCGAATTCCTCCTGCAAAACAATTACGGTGCATCATTCATTGGAATGGGATTTTAAACATTAAAATTATCTGCTCGGAACGGTCAATCCACAAGAAAATAGCCAGGTGCATCCGGACAGAGTCTCGATTAAGCCTTGGGCGGGAAGGTTATAAATCAGCAGTCGGAAAGCTTTGGCATTGGACGTGGAAATACTTTCCTGTCCGCAACGGTAGACAAGAGAAGGATAAAGATACTCGATGCAGGTGGGAAACGATTCAATCGGAAGTCGGCACGGTTTGATCATTGGAAGTCAAATGGATTTCCTAGCCGCAACAACGGAAGGCGAATAAAGATCAATGTGCATCGGCAGTCGGGGCAACTTAGACTTCGGACGCCAAACCGCTTTGGCAACCACAACAGCAAAAGGGAGAAGGATTGGAGCTTCCGATTCAACATAAAAAGACGCCTGATTCAAGAAAACTTAAATTTTTTGAACAGTTAAGGATTAGCAACAGCTAAAGTCATTCTTCCTGCGAAAAGGCAGCCTTAAAGGACAAAGATTTGACTTCTCCAAATTCACACCCGCGGTCCAACACGAAAATCAAACACAAACGACCTCTAAAAACAAGCCGCAATCTAATATTTAGAATCAACCAAAGTTAAAGCAAGACCTCACGAGATCAAACAACTTTAAATGATAAGGAGGGGCCCAAAATTTAAGAAACTTGGGGAGAAAAGTTGCAGTTGCAACAATTGGCGATTACCTGGTGAACCTAGATCTCTGGGCGATTAATCTTTGAGTGACAGACTGCTCAACAAATGCATTTTATTGAATTCTTCCAGCCATATGGATTTCTCAAATGACAGAAGTGTGTACCCTTAATCATTGATGACAGTCCAATTAGGGAGAGTGGAAACCAGAATCGTTAAGTCCAAATAACTATGCTGAGGCTAGAGGATGAGTTTCATTATTACCTTTGTCTTCAGGTGGCTAATAGCTTTGGACACCACAGGATTGTCGCATATGGTAAACAAAAATATTCGTTTGTTCCGCATTCCCATGCCATTTCAACACTTTTCTTGTGCTTTTGGATTTTTGTCCCTTTTCATATGAGTTTGTTTACATGCCTTTCTTACTGAATTTTGATTCAGGATCCTCTATCCCATAGTGTCCTTTTGTGTGAGTGATGTACTTCAAGTTTAATCTCACGGACGGAGAGGATCTCTCGGAAATTTAGTACTTATGATTCAGCATCTACTTTGATGTATGATGCTTTTCATATGAGTTCTTTGATTCTTATCTGCCTTTTGGCATTCGTTTCTTGGCATGGGATCATTTATATTTAATATACTGTTCACCTTGCTTCTTTCCATGGGTCCTCTGCTGTCATCCCCTAGACATTTAAGTGTGACGTGGATGGAGCCTCAATACAGTATTCTGGACTCTTTGAATATGGTTTATTTCACAGGGGTTAAGCAGGACTTCAATGCACACTGAGCTATTCGAGAAAATGACTAAGCTGGAAGAAAATATTTAATATAAACAGCATCCCATAGTCTGATCACTAAATTGTTTATCACTCCCAAAAAAAAATCTGATGTTCCCCATGCAACCGCAGGTTCGTCCTCTTTATTGAAAAAAAATAAAAATCAAACTAAAGCAAACTGAAAAACATGACTCAAAAGACTACCAGACGGATTATTTATACACAAGACAGAAGAAATCAAACGACTCAGGAAAAATAAGGCTTGAGAACCAAACCATTTACCGGTAGGTTCTCCTCCCACCCCTGCAGATCTTGCAACTTGTAAGTAGAAGGACCAAGCTTGGCTGCAATCTGAAAGGGGCCTAACCACAACTGCTGGAATTTGGTATGCTTTCCCTTCTCATCATGGGGGTGGTCCCATTTGAGGACTAAGTCTCCTACTTCAAAGTCTTTTGTCCTATCTTTGTGCTTATCAAACCATCTCTTAACTGACTCTTGTTGTTGTTTAAAGCGTTCTTTGGCTTTAGATCTAGCTTCTTCTGCTTTCAGGAGATTATATATTCTTATCTGTAAAACTTCATCATCAGACCCCCTGGACTCTTGAGCTAGTATGGAAGATGGTAGCATGATGTTGGGAGGAAGAATGGCTTCTTTTCCATAGACAAGGGTATAAGGAGACACTCCTATTGCAAACTTGGGGGTGACTCTATCAGCCCACAGGGCATTTGGTAATGCTGAGTGCCAACTCCTCTGGTTTTCTACCACAGTCTTCTTCAAAATTCTAATCAGATTTTTGTTAGAGGATTCAGGCAGGCCATTTCCTTGTGGATAATAATTATCAGAATAATGCAATTTCATCCCTTTATCATGAGCAAATGCAGTCAATTTAATTGATGAAAAGTATTTAGCATTATCAAAGACTAACGAAACTGGAACTCCAAACCTGGTCATTATATGATCTTGCAGGAAGCTGATGACTTTGTCCTCATTTATCTTGCGCAGCGGGATAGCTTCAACCTAGCGAGTGAAATAATCAGTAGCGGTCAGAATGTACTTGTGCCGCAGAGAGGAATTTGGTTTTATTTCTCCAATAATATCTAGCCCCCATTGCTCGAATGGTTCCGTGATCATCACAGGCTTTAGAGGTGCTGCTGCTTTAGGCTGTCTCCCACTACACCTTTGGAAAATATCACACTTCCAGACATGTGCGTGTGCGTCTCTAAAGAGTGTAGGCCAGTAGTAACCTGCCCTGAGGATTTTGTGGGCTGTGGTATCCCCTGAATAATGTCCTCCAGCAGGACCGTCATGCAATTCTGTCATCACTTTCTTCGCATCTTCCTTTTCTAAGCATCTGAGAAGAACTCAGTCATAGTTCTTTCTGAATAATACCCCTTCCACAATTTGATAAGATGCTTATTTAAGAAGTAGCGCTCTCCTTTGCTTGGAATTCCAATGTTCTGGTAACATCCCTGCCTGCAGGTAATGCACCAGGTCTCTGTACCAAGACTCGGGAGCTGTAAATAAAGGACACACATCCATTCTATGTAACTCGACCTCATCCTCCCAGGCTTGTTCTTCATTGTTCCCACTTTTAGTCATCAGTTTGCACAACCCTTGACCTTTCACTATAGAGGCTGGCCTGAATTCAAGGTCGTACTCTTGAAGAGCTGTTACCCAATTGCCCCTTTTTTCTCCCAACTCTTTCTGTATGAGAAGGGATCTTATAGCTGGGTAGGGGACTATTACCTTGGTTCGATTTTTTAATATATAAGGCCTGAATTGCTTCACTACCTTAAATACTGCGTAAGCTTGCTTATCAACAGCTGGGTAGTTCAATTCAGCCCCTTGTAGACCAGTACTCATAAAGGAGATTGGGAATTCATCCCCCCCTTCTTCCTTCTGGGTGAGCACAGCTGCCAGTGAATCATTAGATGCAAATGTATACAGAATAAAGTCTCTATCAAAGTCTGGGATTTTCAAGGAGGGCGCATGTGCAATAGTAGTCTTGATTTTACTGAAAGCATTCTTTTCAATTTCAGTCCACTCAAATTGGGCATTTTGTTTCACCATCTGCTGCAGTGGCTTAACAATCTAAGCAAAATCAGGGACAAATCTTCGCACGAAGTTTATAGTTCCCATAAAAGACTGCATCCCTTTCTTATTATGGGGCAAGGGGATTTGCTCAATGGCTTTGACTCTTTCTGGATCAATAGAAATTCCTGTCTTTGAAACTATGTGACCCAGCAACTTGCCCTCTGTGACAGCGAACACACACTTTTTAGGATTGAGGGAAATGCCATATTTTCGACAGCGTTCGAAAATTTGCTTTAAGTGAAACGCGTGCTCTTCTCTTTTCTTTGAGAATATTGTAATGCCGTCAAGGTACACCACAGCACTTCGTCCAATCAATCCATGGAAATCTATGTCCATAGCCCTCTGAAATGTTGCTCCAGCATTAATCAACCCAAAAGGCATTCTTCTATAGGCAAAGGTTCCCCATTTAGTTCTAAACGTTGTCTTTAACCTGTCTTCTTCGGCTACTAATACTTGATTGTAGCCAGAGAAGCCATCCAATAATGAAAACAGTTCAGACCCTGAAACCATCTGTAGCAGCTGCTCCATGGGTGGCACAGGATAGTTATCTTTATCTGATGCACGGTTTAAGTTCCTGAAATCCACGCAGAGTCTGATTTCCCCAGACTTTTTCCTTACTGGTACTAGATTTGATACCCACTCAGAGTGTCTAACTTTGAATATGATTCTTGCGTCCAATGACTTCTTCACTTCACTTTGAATCAGCGGTTCCAATTTAGGATGCATTTTCCTCAGAGGTTGCTGATATGGCTTGATGCCTGCTTTAATGGGAACGACATGCTTGATGATGCTGGTGTCATACGTTTTCAAATCTTCATACATCCATGCGAAAACATCTCTATATTGTTTAAATAGACTGATGAATTTGTCTCTTTCTGTTAGTGAACAGCATTTGCCGAGATTCATGAACTTAGGAGTCGTTTCAGTCCCCAAATTTATCAGCTCGAACTGTAGCGATGAGCTGTGGGTCTTCACGTTGGGTGGTCTTCTGAATTTTTCATTTAAATCGAACATTTTTTCCAACGTTCTGACTCCTTTAGGAATGAAATTATTGTATTTCATCTCAGCCTGATGCTCTTCATCGTCTATGGTCGCTCCTTTAAACACCTCATCATTCGTTAAACATTCTATGATCTGCAGGTCATCATCAAACACTCGTAGGTTCATAATCATATTAGGTACAGAGGGCCTGAAAAGCAGTTTGACAGAACATCGATTATTAGTGGGTACGAGTCTAGCGGCTAATGTGGCCAACAAATCAGCAGCTGCGTTTTTAATTCTTGGAATTGAAACAATGTTAAATGCATTAAAATATTTCAGCAAATCCCATACCTCATTCTGGTAAGCCTTTAAGTGAGGAGAGATACAATGTATCTGATTCCAAATTTGTTTTACAATAATTTCAGAATCCCCAAATACTTTTAGATTACTTACCTTTAATTCAATTGCCTTCTTTAGTCCTTGCACCAGTGCTTCGTACTCAGCAGTATTATTAGTACATTCAAACTCTAATCTACATGAAAGGAAATGTTTATTCTTATGTGGGTCTATCAGGACACAGCCGGCCCCTGACCCTTCTAATGTCTTAGAGCCATCGAAAAATAAAGTCTAAAAATCATTAACTACTGAAAACGAATCTATTCCTACTGCTAAGTCTACTATTTTACAGTCAATCTCATCAGCCTATGAGAATCGAAGGAGATCAGGCTGGGTGTCAGATGTGTTGCTGGCTTTTTCTGCTTGGTAATTGCCTAGTTCCAACTCAATAAAATAGTTTCCCAAGACAGAATCCACAGGTTCATTCTTCTCTTCAAGTCAAGAAACATTGTACTTCATGTGAGGATCCCTCAAAATCTTAATCTGGTTCGGACTTCCTTTGTACGGCAACCACAGATGTGACCAATCAGAAGCGAAATATCCATTAATTTTGGCCGACCAATCTCTGCTCAGGATAAGGCCGTACGCATCTGGTATATCAGCCACCACAATATTAATGACCTGGCATACTTTATCATTTGAAGCCAGACGGACGAGGACATCTTCCATCTCACCAATTACCTTCACATCTGTCCTGTCCAACTAAACTACTCTCCACGGGGATGGCTTAGGCTGCCCATTGATTCTTTTAGAGACATATATTGGCATGACATTAACAGTTGCCCCTGAATCTACCAAGCAATTATGTACATTGTAGTTAAAGATTTCAAAAGTAAGGAGAAAAGGTGGATGCTTGTGCTTGGATTTACCTCCACTGTTGTTTTCTCCAATCTCTTCTTCTTCTTCTGGTTGATTGTTAGTGGGCGTCTTCTCATCTGATGTTTCAAGGGCTCTCAACAGCCTTTCTTTTTGCTGCGGCACTTTGCACATCTCGAATAGTGGAACATTCGCCTTTATCTTCTTTAAATCCTCCACAATGTCATAATCCATCTGTTGTTCAATGGGATGGGGTTTTTTAGCATTTTCTTCACTGGGCTTGGCCTGCATATCAATTTGCCTAGGATCTTGGCTGGTAATAGTGAATTCTAGAATTGTATCAGCCAAATATTTGTCTTAAAATCTCTTCTTAACATTTCTCTGCAGCCTCTTAATCTTTGGAATTACAAGACTGTCTTCTTTAACCATCCCTTGTCTCCTTGTGGCTACGTTGGTTTCCACAACGTCCTTATACCCCTGAGTCATTTCTTCTTCAGTGTCAAATAACGAGACAGAATTCCATAAAGCCATGGTTTCTTCTTCCTTCTCTTTAGTGGAAGTAGAAGTAGAAGTATCTTTTCTTTCTTCTTCTCCCTCTTCTGTTAATCTAGAATCTAACAGTTGATTCATGACCAACGCCATCGAATTAATCCATTGAGGACAATTCTTTTCAGAGTGTGGTTGTTGGTGGAAAGTGCAAAAATTGTCCAATCCTACCTCTGTTAAATTCATAGATGCAGTATTGTGCGGAGGAGGTTGAGACTGGTGGTTATCTTCTCTTTTCTTATCATATGGCTTATAAAACTTTTGTGCTTCCTTTTCTTTCTCCATATCTATGATTTTATTGGAAAGCTTCCGCATCATTTTGTCCATGTTTTCCAAATCTGGAGACTTTTCTTCCTTAGGCTTAGTAAACAATAAGGATTTCCTTCCGGTACCTTTCTCTCCAGATTGTTCTGGATAGTCTTCAATACTCTCTCTTTCAGCTTCCACCACTTCTGCTTCTTCATACGTTTCTGTCAAAGTGGGCTTGGCCCTTCCTTTGGAAAACATGGCCAAATCAGGGCCTAAAGCTGAAGTATAGTATTCAATAAGAACTTTGTCTGAGGGCTTATCTATTTCAGAGAAGTTCTTGAGATATGCTGCAAACCTTTGAGTGAAACTGTGCACTTTTTATTTTCTTTCTTTCTTCAATGCACACAGCCCTTTCATGAGAGCTGCATGAGTTTTCTGAGTTGCATACTTACTTCTGAAAATTCTTTCGAAGGTATCCCAATCAGGGATAGAGTTAGCAGGCAACCCAAAGTACCATGATGCTGCAGCTCCTTTAAGGGTATGCGGGAACAGTCTGCAGACTACATCTTCATGCTCCCCAGCCCTCAATCCTTCTATTGCCAAGTAAAAACTCTGCAGATGATCGTCTACTAGTATCTTCTCATTGGGTTCAAATTTAGGCAGCAACTTTTCAAAGGATTGAGGCAAATCATGTAACATAAGGGTCAGGTTTAAGGGTGATCTGGCTCTCCATGCAAGTGGCGGATTTGGTGGGTTAGGTGGTTGGTTTGCATTTACGCCAGCCATGAGTCTGAGTGGAGAGTGAGGAGGTGAACCAACAGGAGTGTGAGCAAGAGAACTATGAGGGGTTTTTGGGCCTTCTTGATTCAAAGGTAGCACAACTTCCTGTAAGGCTATTTCTACCAGCTCTTCCCAGTCTCCAACCAACACTGAGCCTTCTGCTTTAGGACGATCCTTCCTTTTATACTCTCTTCTGGGCAGTTTAGGGATGATTGGAAATCCTCCAATCTTCTTCACATATGCCCTGGTGTGTCTTCTCAGATCATTAACAATTTTGTTGCCAATAGAATATAGATGTTCTCTTTCTTCCGGAATTGGATTATGAAACCCATTGCTTTCAGAACGGTTACCGGTGGAATATTCTCGGGAAAACGGGTTTCCTCGGCCAGCCATACACTGGCGGCCCTCCTTATAGCACCAAAAATGTTGGGGCCCCGAAATTCGCAGGCAACAACAGTAAGGGATTCTCCCCAGTCCACGTTCCCAACTAGCCCGTTGACTGTTTGCTATAGGGAATCCGTCCGGTTTACGGCTCGGCTACCGTAGGTCAAAGTAACAAAACAAAGGCTTTACCGGTTGCGGCCCGGTCCACCTTGAATTTTGTATTTTTTGACTTAATGTATGATATGCAAGTGCCTAACTAACAATGCAAGGTGCTAAAGATGCAAGGAACAGTCACAACATGATGCGCAGGTTCTTACCTCTCATCTTAAGGTTCACAAGCACCCAAAACACATACAATACGAAAATAAAATAACTACCTAACTATCCCTAGGGAGCAGAGTTATCATTCATTGTAAGTGAGTAATACATTATGTACATGCATTATGAAGGGTTACAGTTAGCTGACACTTCTTTCAAGACACATGAACAATTACAGATATTTAAACAACCAGATAGCCGATTATTTTATGAACAACATTTATTACTCGCAGTGGAAAACATCCTAAAAGATACTGAAGAACATTCAACAAGAACATAGGTCCAGGAAGTTAAATACTCTCACAGTAGATGAAACACAGCTGAAAACGAAATAGTTCCTCTTCAACATTATTCATTTAGTCGCATTGATACATTCCACATTTTGCTCTCTCCAGCAGGCAAAAGTTGCACTTTCTGACTGTAAAACGAAGTAGTTCCTCTTACAAGCAAAAGAGCTTACAAATTTTCTCAGCGAAAAATCCCCTCGTCAGTCCTATCTTTACAGTATTTAAACTACACCCCCCAACGTGTGACTTTCCAGTCTCTCCAGACCTTTCAGCTTCCTCTTCTGGCCGTTTTGTCTTCCCAATTATCTTTTGTGAGCGTTCATCTCCCGATCAGTAACCGATAGGTCTTCCTAGTTTGTACCTCTGTCGTTTTCTTGTTTTGTCTTTTTTTTTCGCTTTGTCTTCCTTGTGACCCTGCCGGTTTCGATCTGACCAAGCTAAGCCTTCACTACGGGTCGCTTCAACAGTCCATCGAATTCCTCCTGCAAAACAATTTCGGTGCATCATTCGTTGGAATGGGATTTTAAACATTAAAATTATCTGCTCGGAATGGTCAATCCCCAAGAAAATAGCCAGGTGCATCCGGATAGAGTCTCGATTAAGCCTTGGGTGGGAAGGTTATAAGTCGGCAGTCGGCAACCTTTGGCATCGGACGTGGAAATACTTTCCTGGCCACAACGACGGATAAGAGAAGGCTAAAGATACTCGATGCAGGCGGGAAACGCTTCAATCAAAAGTCGACACGGTTTGGGCATCGGAAGTCAAATGGATTTCCAAGCCGCAACAGCGGAAGGCGAATAAAGATCAATGTGCGTCGGCAGTCGGGGCAACTTAGACTTCGGACGCCAAACCGCTTTGGCAGCCGCAATGGCGGAAGGGAGAAGGATTGGAGCTTTCGATTCAACATAAAAAGACGCCCGATTCAAGAAAACTTAAGTGTTTTGAATAGTTAAGGATCAGCAACAGCTAAAGTCATTCTTCCTGCGAAAAGGCGGCCTTAAAGGACAAAGATTTGACTTCTCCAAATTCACACCCGCGGTCCAACATGAAAATCAAACACAAACGACCTCTGAAAACAAGCCGCAATCTGATATTCAGAATCAACCAAAGTTAAAGCAAGACCTCATGAGATCAAACAACTTTAAATGATAAGGAGGGGCCCAAAATTTAAGAAACTTGGGGAGAAAAGTTGCAGCTGCAACATGTGGTTTTGATCCACCTTTGTAATATACGTGGTTTTATACTCGTACAATATGATGTACTCAAATATTGTAAAGGAGCCAGTGTTCCAGTATATTTAACATAGCATCCTCATATATGACTTTGTATATGACATTATTATGTATTTGTTTCAGGTACTACCTTTGCTCCATTGGACTTCTGAGTTCTCCAAGATAATGATTATAATGTATTTCAGCCATCGTTTCCCTCTGACCTCACACATTAGGGGGCATATGTTATCAACCCAAATGGCACTTCTCCATCTGAGTGCCGACATTCCTTATGTTGGTACACAAAAGGACATCTTAGGATTGAAGTTTTCCAAAACCCTATAGATGGGCATGACTTGGGATGCATTTACCCTTGAACCATCTTGCCATATTATTTTTCTAAGTGTTGAGTTGCGTACGCGATTATCTCCATTGCAACTCGCGTACATACGCAACTATTTCCATTGACAACTCGCGTACTGTACAAGACTATCTACATTGCAACCTGTGTACATTAGCGTACGTGGATTTCCTTTAAAGCAACTTGTGTGTCATACATGGGTTGCCTATATTAATAGTCGCGTACATCTTGATTCAACATTAAAAATATAAAACACAATTAATGGAGATTAGTTGGGCCCTAATCATTAACTATCCTAATTGTTTCAACCTCCTCAACCTTTGAAACCACTCTATTTCCCAAAGTATAAATAGAGGCCTCGGGGAGGGAATTAATCAATCAAGATTGGAGAGCAAAGTTATGCAGGTGGTATATCTCTAGAAGTCTTGGAGCAGCAGAACTCAAAGTCCTTTGGTTGTAGAGGAGTCCTTGTCTCAGAAGTTGGGTTGTACTCTTATCTCATTCATTGATTGTTAATAAACAGAATTCTTCTTCCAACATTGTGTTGAGTCTCTTTCATTTATCATGGTTAATGAATATTCTTGATTATGTACTGAATATATTGTTTATATAACCTCTTATATATACATGTATAAGATATTACTTGGAGAATTTTCTCTTTACAGGTGAAGGAGGTGCATCCTTGGAAGCTTTGGAGAGAAGAGGAATGGAAGAAGATCAAGCTTGGATCAACCGTCAGTAATCCGGTAAGTCAAGACTTTCATCCTATTTCTTTTATGTTCTATATTAAAGTTGATTGTCTGCAAGGTTAGTAGTAAGTTGGTAACCCCAAACCCTAGGTTACAAGGGTGCTTAATCCTGAACAATAGTGTTATTAAGGAAGAAGTGTACATAGAAAAACCACAAGGATTTGAACTTAAATACAGATAGAATCATGTATGTAAGTTTAAGAAGGCTATGTATGGATTGAAGCAGGATCCTAGAGCTTGGTATGGAAGGATAGATAGATTTTTTACGAGCTTGGCCTTTACCAAAAGTAAAGTTGACCCTAACCTTTACTTTAAGGTTGTGGATGATGACCCTATCATATTATTATTGTATGTGGATGATTTATTTCTGATAGGAAATGAGAAATAGATTGTAGAGTGCAATAAGAAGCTCGCTAAAGAATTTGAGATGAAAGACCTTGGATTGATGCACTATATTATAGGTATGGAAGTATGGCAGAAACCAGAAGGAATATTTCTCAACCAGGGAAATTATAATGTGGAAATATTAAAATATTTGATATGTTGGAATGTAAATCCATGGCCACACCCATGGATACCAACCTGAAGCTGGTAGTCAATGAATCATCAAATTTAGTAGATGTGACTCTGTATAGACATATCATTGGTTCGTTGATGTATCTGATGAATACCAGGCCAAATATATGCTTTATTGTAAACACCCTAAGGCAGTATTTAGTTAATTCTAGACGTGTTCACCTGGTAGATGCAAATCATGTGATGAGGTACCTGAAAGGTACGATAGACTTTGTTCTATACTATGTTGGAGATCATGACTACAGATTGTATGGTTATAAAGATACAGATTGGGGTGGAAGTGTCTTAGATAGGAATATCACCTAAGGTGGATGTTATTGTCTAGGATACGCCATGATATCATGGCTTAGCAAGAAGCAATCTAGCGTTTCTCTCAGCACAGTTGAAGCAGAGTATATAGCAGCTTGTTCTACTAGTTGTGAAGCCATATGGCTTCGAAAATTGATGTCAAGTATATTTGACCTAGAGTTGGATAACAAGGAGATTCTATGTGAGAATCAGAGTTGCATAAAGATGGTGTAGAACCTAGTGTTCCATGACAAGTCAAATCACATAGAAATCCGATATGTTTATATATAGGACATGGTACATAAGGGAGATATAAATCTCAAGTATGTGAGCATTGATGAGAAAGTTGTTGATGTTTTGTCTAATCCTCTGTCTCAAGTAAAGTTTGAATACTTCTATGACAAGCTTGGTTTATTTCTAAAGGACCTTCCTTAAAAGGAGGAGTGGTCATGATGAAGTTGCAATGGAGGAACTTCCTCGAAAGGGGGAATGACGATGATGTTGCAATGAGATTGTATCATCCCTAGATATTAGTCCTAAAATGACCCGCAGACTTTTTTTCTCTGAGATGTGGTTGATGATGTTGCATTGTGATTGTATCATCCATGGACATGAGTCCTAAAGTGATCCGCATAATTTTGTCTCCATGATGTGGTGGGATTGTATCAATCCTGGGCATTAGTTCTAAAGTGATCCGCAGACTTTTGTCTTCGTGATGTGGTGGGATTATATCATCCCTGGACATTAGTCCTAAAGTGATCTGTAGACTTTTGTCTCCATGATGTGGTGAGATTGTATCATCCCCGGACATTAGTCTTAAAGTGATCCATAGAATTTTGTCTCCGTGATGTGGTGGGATTGTATCATCTCTGGACATTAGTCCTAAAGTGATCCATAGACCTTTGTCTCTATGATGTGGTGGGATTGTATCATCCCTGGACATTAGTCCTGAAGTGATCCATAGAATTTTGTCTATGTGATGTGGATAGGATTGCATCATCCTTACACTTATGTCCTAAACTTATAGGGATTGATCATCCCATAATTTCATGTGTGTTGTAGGCTCTGTTGTTGTTGATTTTGTTACTTATCGAAAGATCAAGTGTTGTTGATGATGTTTTTGTTGATCAAAAGATCAAGTGTTACTGATGATAATGTTGTTGATGATGTTGTTTCTTTTCGAAATATCAATTGTTGTTGATGATGTTTTTGTTGATCAAAATATCAAGTGTTGTTGTAGATGATCGAGTGATCGAGTACTGCAAAAGATGAATATCAAAGATAAATAATCAGTGTTGTAGAATATGATTCTCCAATACTGAAGATGTTGAAGATGTTCTAGTAATTGTTCTAGTTGTTGATGATTGTTGAAGAAAACTTCCAATGACATATAGATGTATCACCTTGATTTTGTTAATGATGCTCTCTCTCCTTGCTCCTACACTTGATGTTGTTGTTTTTAGTAGAATCGCATTCTCGTTAAGAGGAAGTGTTGAAATATTGTAACTTCGAACAATACTCTAAATGTATTTTATTATTATAATCTATCAGAGATGTTTTATTTCTTCGTCGAGATGTTATTATTGTATTTGGTCATCATAGAGTCATGAGGTAAAACCTTAGTTGTAATTCGTGTCAATAGAACCCTACATAAAGTAATATTATATTCTTTTGTGTATTCCTAGGTAAGTCAGCCCAGTAAGTTTGTTGGGGCAGACATAGTCAAGGAAAAATTCAAGTGGAAGATAAAGTATAAATAGAAGTGGTGTGCTCCTCATTTGGACACACACACTCACTTGTGTATTGCTCATAGGAGAGAGAGAGATATCTACAAGGAGAAAGAGCATATATTTGGGGCTTTGTCTTTGTACTTTTTATACATCTATAGAGAGGAATTTTCGTTGGGTTTTCTTCCCCTAGAGGGTTTCCCAGGATAAATCGGTGTCTATGTTATGATTGTGTTTCTTTCAGTGACCATGTATATGTTATTGTTGTGGAATTGAATTTGAATACTAATGATATCTATCTTATCCTATGGAATATTAACATATAACAAATTCCCCTAATGTGTGAGGTCATAGGGATATTCACGATGGCTGAAATACATTATCAATCCCAAAAATGGAGTAGTGAAGACCCGGCCAAAATAGCTATCCACTCATCAACATATTACGATATTGAATTTGAATACATGACTACGTATCTAATGTATATATAGAAATTGCAATTACATATACATGCATTGGCCATGAATATTAATAATGGACATATTTCATAAGTGTTCACACCCACGTACAATATATAGTGGAAATTGTTCTCCACACTGAGTGAAGGAATCTGGTACACAATAGAGTACACACTATTCTAACATGAGAACTGAGGTCCCATAGGTACTATCATTATCAAGATAGTAGCATATATGAGAATTCCACCATAGTATGGGGTCTTCTATGAAAATTATTGATGGTACATGTCCCATCATGTGATTAAAGGTGTTCGATTCAAACATGATGGTCATTGAGGTATATCGTTAACAAACACAAGACAACCCACCGCTGATGAAAATGGTTTTCAAGGTACCAAGTACATTCAAAAAGTATGAATGGATGTATTGAGGTGTTTGGCTTATAACAACGAAGTAGGGAGCTACCATTAGGATCAATAAGGAAAGTAGATGAGTGACATGCATTTACAACTCGAGATAAAAGGGAGACCCTATGGAAGATGGCCAATATAAGAGATCATAAAGAACATGAGGTTTCCACTCAAAGATAGGAAAATGATATAAGGATGTCCTAGACCTAAGCAGGAACTTCGGCGTGGGCTCTAAACAACAAGACGAGTTCTATCTAGGGTGCCCATGGTCAAGAAATCACTACTGCTAAAATAACGACACTTCTAGAAGCAGTTGGAAGGTTTTGTGTCATTAAAAAGTGGGTTTGTACCTAAGGTTTATGAATTGTGGTCATAGGATAATGTAATAATGCAGGAATAATAAAATGCTATCCTATATTCCAGTAATGATATATATCTATCAGAGGCACGAACAGGCTTGGAAATGTTAAAATCCGTTAAGGATCAGTCAATGTGTTTTAAAAAAATACCCTTACACCATGATATTATCCCATAAGATTTGTAAAATATTAAAAATAGGGTGAAAACTATATGAAACTACATAAACATTTCTATAAATAGTAAAAAAATGAATTTTTACCATACCATTTCATTTTTTACCACAAATAGTGCTAAGAATCCCTTTTCACCCTCAATCTTTAAACATCAATTCCAGGATCCTATGAGAGACAAAATCACAAACCATATAGACCAAGTGCTCTCACCATGCTATTCAATTCCATTGGTTAAATTATAGTTTTTAGTGGTTATTTTTTTTATTTTTAAACACAAAATGGGAAAATAGGTCCATGCAGGTCACAGATCATCAAACCGAGTATAAGGGTAGGTCTACATGGTAAAATCAAAGCCTACCCACATGGCCACACTACTTTTCAAACTGTGACTTGTGTGGCCCTTCACAGATGGTTTTTTTTAATAATTTTAACTCATAACTCTCCCTCTCCTTTGCAGCATGGTGCTCGAAAGGAGGGAATGAGAGAATGTTGATGTGGATAGACAGGTGGATGGTAAATTTCCTTCCCAACAAGCATTTCAAAGATGTGAAAGCTAAAAAATTTGGAATCTTGGAAGCATGAGGGAACAACCACGGTTGCTCCAAATGATTATCAAGTACCGGGACTCTGACACTAAGGATTTTAATCTTGATGAGAAGCCATTAAAGATCGAGGTGGATGAAATTTAATTTATCACTGGGTTATCCCACTGAGGTGAGGTATTCAATCTTAGAGCTCATGGAGTTGGTGGGGGAATGCCTATAGACGAGTACATTGCCACATATTATATTCCCAACATAGGGAAAGTGGGAATTCAGTACCAATATGGGCCATCCAGAGTCTAAGCCAAATTTTCATCATCCTAGTTCTAACAAGGATATCATGTCCGACTGTGTTACATCTGGCTTCATGGCCTCTCATGTTCTATGCAGTTAAGTGTATAAAACCCACAATCTATGACTAGAGCACATGTTTGTTGGGGAACATGAAACTTCAATTGATTGAGTGTAAACTTGGACAAGACATGAAATTTGGTTTCACCAACATATTGTGCAATTTCTTTTTAGATAGGGTATTGGGCCTTAGCCTGAGAGTAAAGGTTCCTCTCCATGGTCTATGGGATCTATACCAAGCATGTTGGACTGAGGTGATGAGGTGTTTAGGAGGTGGTTAGGAGGTGGCAGGGTTCCCTCTCCATATTCATATGAGTTCTTCCACTGGTGGTGGCAATAGGTGATCACCATAGAAACCTACCCCTATGAGGGGAAATACTTCCGTAGAGACAAGGGCATGTCGTTACCACTAGGGTCCACCTTCAAGGACATCAATAAGATCAGTTTTTTCAATATTTCATTTTTTTTGTATTTTTTACTTAATGAAAGCAAAAAAAATGTTTTTGGGTGGTTTCATATACTAACATTAAACTCCTTTTCACAGACATTGGTCCGCGACAACCGAAGGGTTACCTATGGCATCGACACAAAGGAAAAGGAGTAGAGCTAGCTGGTAGGGATTCCAAGCATACACTACAAAATTTTTAGAGAAACTTATCCCGGTTAACTCACAGGATTCCCATGGTGCAAATAGAGTATATTGAAGAGGATATGTAGGGGCAGGTGGTTGAGGAACCCCCACTCATGGGTGAGGATGATCAGGAGTCTATCCAATGCCATAGTGTGTTACAATGATACTCATCTAGAACCTCAGGAATAAATGAAATATTTCTATTTTGTATCGATTGTTTATATTTTGAGGGCTATTTTGAGGGCTAGAGGCCCAATTTTGTACTTATGACACCACATTTTTTTACTTTTATTGGAAATAAAAAAACTTATGGATATCGATTTGATAAATATGTGTATGAATGTATGAATGTGTGAATGCTTATTTTCTTAGTTATGTGACAAATTCCAATCTAAAATGTAATTTTCATATACATCAACAAGTTGATTATAATTCCTAGGTATATGAACATACATAATAAATTCTGAATGTTTCTCTAACAATCTTACCCTTAAGAACCTTCTCAACAATGTAGGATCTCTAACACAGTACTAACCATTCAACTAGGAATAAACCAAATGAGAATCCAAGAAAACCTATAAATATTGAATACCATTAAAAATATCATCATGTAACAACTTGATGACAGTGCTATACTCATCCACATTATTCGACGATGGCTAAAGACATACACCTCCTAAAGACACAAGTCGACCCTCGAGTGAATAAATGACCCAAGGGGAAGAAGATAATTTTTTTGTATGGTGGCTGGAACCATCCACAAATCCTAACTACTTTGAATAATTCGTTGAGATATGCCAACCAACAGGAATCATGTAAGAAAACCGGTGACACCAAAAGAAAAAACCAAAAACTATGAAAAACTATACACTAATATACAAGATGCCAACCCAAGCTAGAGATTTAGGCATAGTACTTTTTAACGTAGAGCTCATTTATGGTCTCCTTTAATACATTCCCCTCGTAGTCTTCTAACTCATTAGATCCTTTATTCAGGACACACCTCATGATGTAAGGACCATGCCACATAGGGTTGAACTTGCCTAACCCCAGCGGTTCATTAGCTTGATCATACAAGAGGACCAAGTCACCCTCATCATACTTGAGGGGCTAGATATACTTATCATATTGAGCCTTAACACAATGTTTATTAAGTTCGATGGCCATGGTATAATCTCTACATTGCTCATCAAGTTGTTCAAGGTGGACTAAGCGTTCTTCTCATTATGAAGTGTCAAACAGGAACTTAATGACTATATTCAATGAATGGATTTCTCATTCAACAGAAGAACCAACTCCACCCCATGAACTAACTAGAACGGCGAGAAACTAGTGGAAGTCCTAACCACGGTCCTGTAAGCCCACAAAGAAGGATATAACATAATATGCTAGATAGACTTGCTTTATCTGACAGTTTTCTGTAGAATGGCGTAAATATATTTATTAATCGACTCCACTTGGATATTCACCTAGGGATAATAGGATGAAGAGTGATCTTATTTAAACCCTAGTTTTAAGGATAACTCTGTCATCATTTTGTTTTGGAATTCACTTCCATGATTAGTAACAATCTCTTTTGGGATTCCAAATTGAGTAATAATCTGGTTGAATATGAAATGGGTAGATGTCTCACCATTGGATTTAACTGTCTCCATGTCCTATACCCACTTAGTAAATTAATATACGATCACGATGATATGGTGATGCCTCCCAGCCAAATCTAGGTTGAAATCCATCAAATCCACCCCCACTTAGTGAAGGTACCAACGATGATGATAGGATGCAGTGGTGCAGGATGCAAGCGCATATTTCAAGAAAACACTTGGAAAGGGTGACATCACTTGACTATGTTAATGCAATATTTGAATATCAATGACCAATACTAACTCACTCGCAAGATCTTCTAGGTTGTAGCAATATTGGATAAATTACCACCACATGCCCCACTGTGGTAGTCATTAAACACAACCTCAGCTTCTACGTGAGTCAAAAAACAACAAAGGACATAATCCACCCCATGACGATACAAAATGTCACCCATAATGAGGTATTTTTTTAGCGTAGTGACATATATGTTGTCGTTCATCCCTCAAAATATGTGGATGGAACTTTAGTGTCCTAAGATAAATGATAATATTTCCATACCAAGGGTCCATAGATGAGATGAGTAAAATATTATCATCCATGAATGAGTCTTCATAAACCCTAACCTCATTAAGCCTACGGAAATCCAACATCAACTCTGCGAAGAATAAAGACATTTTGGATTTTGTAGATATGAAATCAAGATCAAACTCTTTCAAAATCACAATCCATTTATTGCATTCCCCCTATCATTCTTATTTTCTATGACAAACTAAAATGGATTGATATACGCTACGACAGCATTCTAATGAAGAAAAATGTAATGTCACAATATCTGGAATGTGTGAACAATTTCTAATGCCAATTTCTCCATGTGAGTATATATGAGTTCGACATCAATAAGATTTCGACTAAGATAGTAAATAATGTTCCCATGGAGCTCATCATCCTATTGAACCAAGACAATTCCAACCATCTCCTGAGATGCAGTAATATAAAGAAGGAAATATCTACTATAGTTTGTAGGATGAAGCAAAGGTGTGAATACCAAGGATATGTTAAGAGCATCGAAGGACTCCTAGGCTCCCTCATGCCATAGAAGATGTTAAGCCCTAAATGTTGGGAACAATTCCTCCTATAGTGTGGCACTTTACCCCTTATATGGTGGTGTATTAAATATCATTAATGTACACTTGGGTATATTAGTGGGTCTATTAGTTGTTATTGTACACCTTTGTCTCCTATATATAGGAAGGAGATATTTTCATTTCGGTAAGCATTGTATATTGTCTTGTCTTGGGTACACAGTAAATTGTGTAAATAGGTTCCTTCCTCGAAGAGTATTTCTATTTATCTATATTATTCATTATTAAGGCGTTTAGTAATCTCTTGTTGTATATTTCTTCTCTTCTTATGCTATTTCTGGGACTTGGTTGCATAACATTTGGTATCAGAGCTCTTTCCTCGGGACTGGCTTCTGCAAAACGAGTCATCTTGGTATTTTTTCTACAACTTTTTTTCTATAAACAATCAGAGATCTAGGTTAAAATCCCACTTCTAAAACATGCCGAACTATCTCAAGTGCATAATTCAAATCCTTATCCCTTACAATTTCAGAGATAATTGTGAAGGAATCTAGGGGTTTTTACTAGTACAAAACCTAGTCTAAAACAGGTGTTCTAGGGAAAAAGGCCATATTGGATTCATCCTAGATCCAAATTGAATGAGACCAGTTGCATCCAAAATAAGACAAATTAGGGTATCTATGGTAGTATTTTCATCTATAGAAATGAAATATTGGGCATATGGCATACCGTACAAGTTATATCTTCTGAAAGGACAGAAAAGAAGAAGTGTTGGTACATTTGCAATAAATTTATATTGGAGAATCCAAATTATGTCAGACCTGAGGCATTGGAAAGAGGAAACAAGGGTACCATAGGACAAATTTTTAGACCTAGTGAAGTCTAAATTCAATTTTTATCCCAGTTACAAGTTTCCCCTAAAACATTCTTCTAATCAAGGTTTGAAATAGGTTTTCTAGGGAAAAAGGACATATCTGAGGCATCTAAGATCCTAATTGAGTGAGACATGTTGTATCAGAGAGAAGAAATGCCAAGGTATCTTTGGTATTATATTCATCTACATAAACAAAATATTTGACATGTGGCATACCATACAAGTTCTCTCTTCTAGATAGTCCAAAAATAAGAAGTTTAGGAGATTTGTACAATAAATTTTTATTGGCACATCCAAATTAGGTCATACTTACAGAGTCAAAAAGTAGACACCTTAGGATACAAATAGAAAAAGTTTCAGACCTAGAGGAGTATAAATTCTAATTTTATATCAGTCTCAAGTCTACCCTAAAACATTCTTCCAATCAGTGTTTGAAAAAAGGTGTTCTATGGAAAAATGTTATATCCGGAGCATCTGATATCTAAATTGCATGAGACCTATTGGATAAAAATTAATACTGGCCATTATATATGTGGTATATTTTTCATAGTTAGATTTGAAATATTGGACACTTGGCATAGTATACAAGTTTGAGTTGTTGGATAGTCCAAAAATAAGAAGATTTGGGAGAATTGAAATATAGTTTTACTAAAGCATCCAAATTAGGTCAGTTCTTCGACATCAAAAAGAGGACACATCAAGCCACCACAAGCAAAGTTACAGACCTAAAGGATTTTAAATTTTAAATGTATCTCGGTCCAAGTCAACCATAAAACAATCTCCAATCAAGGTTGAAGAAGGAAACTCTATAGTTCAAGCAGTGGTAGATCACATATAGCACTATCAAGCAGTCTCCAAATACTAAAGATGTTCAAAAATAAGATGAAACAACAGGTAGATCAACATCACATTCAAAGGATTTTTGAAGAAGGAAAACTCATATGGGAACTTGAATAAATCATTGAAATAAGGACCAAACAACTACGAAATCAAGCTATTATTGAGTACCTCATCAAGTGGAAGAACTTACTAGCTACAAATTCGACATGGGAAGATGATGCATTCAAACATATGCATCCACGACTACTCAAGCATTGAAGACAACGCTTGTCTAGGAGGGGCATGTTAAGCCCTAAATGTTGGGCATAGTCCCCCCTATAGTGTGGAACTTTACCCCCTATATCATGTTGTATTACATGTTATTGAGGTAGGATTGGGTCTATTAATGGGTCTATTAGTTGCTATTTTACACCTTTGTCTCCTATATATATGAAGGAGATGTTTTCATTTCAGAAAGCATTGTATATTGTCTTGTCTTGGGTACATAGTACATTGTGTAAGGAGGTTCCCCCCTTGAATAGGATTTCTATTTATCTTTATTATTCATTATTAAGGCTTGTATTACTCTCATTTTGTTTATTTCTACTCTTCTTGTGCTATTTATGGGACTTGGTTACATAACAGAAACAAAGTGTCCTTCAACAAGTGCATGAAACCCTTGGTAATGTTGGCATAGTTCACTATGAACCGATGTAGGAAATTATCCTTCCCCTGGAGGCTTTGAAGCTAACCAATAATGCACGAGGGAGGGAACAAATGTATTGCCTCAACCTTCAATGGACTGACCATAATCCTTTCCTTCGATAGGAGGAATCCCAAAAGGATACCAATCCTAACACAAATTATGCACTTTTGAGGGTTTAAACGAATTTGATAACGTCGACATCTCTAAAATACCATCCAAAGTCATGTTGTATGATCCACCCTATGACAAGAGTGAGAAGAAATGTCATCTAGATAGACTTACTATGTGCATTTAACGTCATGAAAGGAAAAGATCATTTCCCACTGAAAGGTTTCTCTGGCATTTTTAAGGCTGAAGGGCATCTTTCGGTATGTAAAAGTACCCTAAGGATGATGGAATATCCAACAATACTGAGAGGGGGGGTAAATCCGTATTTCCTAATTTTTACTTATTAATACCAAATTATATTAATCACACACATTAATTATTTAATTAAACAACATATAATGAACAACAAACCCTTATGAACACAAGATTTTATCATGGAACCCGGCATGGAAAACCACTAACTCTTTTCTTATTAATAAATTGTTCTTTTACAAAACTATTTTCAAGCTACAACTTGATGGAGATATTATCCCCAAATTTTTTTAGCTACAACTGAAGGAATGCTTCCAGACCTCATTTACCAGCTACAACTGAAGGAATGCTTCCATACCTCGTTTACCAGCTACAAGTAAAGGAGGCTACAACCCCCTAGTTTATCAGCAACCATTGAAAGGATGCTTCAACACCATATTTACCAGCTGCAACTGGAAGGAGGATACAACACCCTACAAGCTTGTAGCCTACCCTAGCACCACCCTACCACCATAGTTTGATATTATTAAACTTCCCAGACCTTTTCAAACTCTGAATTCTTGCTTTCTTCACTTGGTCTATGTCTTGTTGTTGCTGCTTGGATCTGGACTTCAAAGATATATTCATTTATGTTCTCTAAATTTTTTCATGTCATTCTTCATCTTGAATGAGAACACACTCTGGTATTCTTCCTGGTTCAATTATTCATCTCAAAACTCAACATTTACTTCAGTTCTTATTCTTAGATATATCTTCAATCTGAACTGTTGAGACCGTGCCTTACTTCTCTGGTCTTTTTATTTCTTTATATATTCATCATGAAAAGAAAATAGAGACATCCTTCTTCTATTTCTAACATCTGCTTAAATATATTTTCCAGCGTGTCTTTGAACCTTCATGTCCATTCATCAAAAAATTCCATCTAAGGACGCATCCCTTTAATATGTACCTTTCAAACATGCCTTTTCATCTTTATGCCTTTTCAAACATTTGTTTAATTCATTTAGAATTATGTTAATTATTTAATTGTTATTTAATTTATTTAATTAACCTTCTCTGGTAATCTATGGGAATTTTTCTATCTCAAGCCTTCGGGCTTCTTCAATCTCAGGTTCGTGGGATTCTTTTGATCGTGGGCTTCCTCAAACCCATACCTATGGGATTCCTGCATGATTCTTCAAGCATATGTGGGCTTAACCTAATCTCTTCTGATCATTTTAAGCTCCTGCGGGCTTTCTTCAAAGTTCACTTCTTTGATTTCCACAACTCTTATTTATTTACTGTGGCTCGGCTACTTCAGATCTGTGGGTGTCTTTAAACTGATAGTGTGGCTCAATTCTTCACGCGATTCTTCCACAAGCTTCAAATGATAGCTACATGGATTCCCTTTTTGACTTGTTGTTGCAGTCAACTTAGGGTTATAGCTACCTCAAATGATGGTTGTCTCCCTTACGGATCGATTTCTCCCTTTGTGTAATTTTATTGCAGTATAGACTCGAGTTTGACCTTATGCGTATTCTTGAGCGTGAGATTCTACTCCTCTGATTTGTAACTTGTTATTTCATTTTTTCTTCAAAATTATGAACTCGATGGGCTCTTGAACTAGGGATTTCAGTTAGAGGATATCTCACACATCACATTGATCCTATTCACACACTTTAATTATCTGACGACTAGTTCTCTGTTGCAGAAATATGAATGTGCCATACTTTGTTGCAGAAAATTTCGATATGCAAAAATTTGACTTGACGCCAACTCTGAAACTCTCAAGAATGGTCACAACCACTTTGGCCGTGATAAACGAAGGAGAAATTATGTATTATTAATGATTCACCTTCAATTTTATACAACTTCAACATTCTATAACTTCCAATCGCTTCACACTTCAACATTTTACTCTTCAAATGGCAGTATTCAAGAATGCACACTTTTACTCCAATGCAGACTTCAAAAACATGCAGGATAAGGAAAATACACAATGGATATCTCGACGAGGTCTTCACCAGATCATAGAAGCTATATGATAGTTCATGGTGATCTTCTTCACAAGACATTTCCCAAAACGATGGAGTATGGTCTCAAATGGTTCCACGCAACATCAAGTAGCGCCAGTTTCTAGCTCCATGTTGCAACGCACATGGTAGGGATCATGGAGGATTTTTACGCATATCTTAGCTCCATGTAAGGAACAAGGATATTGACCTCATATCCATCATACATCATTCCTCATGTCATCTTACATGCTCAATGCACATTGTTGTAAATTCCAACCATCTGCTTTGTCATCATACTACCTCATTCATGTCTCTATCAACATAGACATGTCATCATATTCACTATAATATCAACACATCTAAAATGTATGCAACATTAGTATCCCTATTCCAGTCATGATTATACAGTCGAGTCAATACTATAAATGCCATCAATTCTTATTTTCATCAGCACAAACCTATTTTCAATGTCAATGCCATCAATTCCAACTTGTATTGCCACATTTCCAACAATCTCCCCCTTTGGCATTGATAGCAATACTATTTTCATTTCTCTCCCTTTGACATCAAGGGCAAAGGGTTGGATGACTCCCCTTGAATTTGATCATTGTCTTCTTTCATTCTCTTTTTTATTTTATTTTTAATATAGTTTAGTTCACTTTCCTCACACCAATATGACATATTACATATTGTAATTTTCTATATGCAATAAAATATTTTCTACTATCACACTCTTCTCTGTCACATTCCTATGTAGAACTCTACTCTACACAAGATTACTTGCATACTTTCCTATTTTGCACTATGCTCTATTGCGGTATTCTCTATGCAAGACTATTGTCACACTTTTCTTTTTTGCACTCTTCTATATGTAAGACAATATTTACCACTGTCACGCTTTTCTCTGCGCAGTATTCTCTATGCAAGACTCTTGTAACACTCTACTCTATCTCACTCTATTATATGCAAGGTAATCTTTACTACTGTCGATCTTCAATTTTTGTGTTGCCTTAACTTACGCACTTCCTTCAACTTCTGTATTTCTTTCAACTTTTGCACCTCATCCAAAGAAGAACCTACAAGAAAACATCACTTCCTTTTCACAAGGTATACCTCTTCGTACTTAGAGAACCTTTGAAACCTTTTAAAAATATTCAAAAGAATATCATCAATAATATCTTCAAAAACCCATAAAACATTTTCAAATCCATCTTCAAACCCTATAATACCTTTCTTCTTCATAAGTGCTTGAATGAATAAACAAATGAGTATTTCTCTACTTATTTATTGTTTTCATAAAACACTTTATAGGTTGACACAACATTGTTCAATATCCTAGTAAGGCAGACCTACCATTTTGGTTGGGTTGACATTACAAATTCTTTCATGTATCCTCATTTTTATGGAGTTAGAGGGACTTCCATAAACTGTTGGAAAGGTATAAAAACAAGATTTCCAAACATGTAAATTATACTCCAATTTGAGCTAGATATATAGAGTATAAAATTCCTTCAAAGATAGGGCATCCAAAATGGGCATCAAAAACAATTTTTCCCACAATCTTGATCTAGAAATCTCTATCTATAGTATCTTGCTATCTTTGACGCTAATGACAACAATATATCATTGAATTTGAAATCAATGAAAACATTATTTCCAATAACTATGTGCTCACAACAGTCACGTGAAATGAATATTACAAGAGGGTGCATCTCATGACAACTTGTAGAGGTCATGGAGAAAGAACGAAGGAATATGCCACTATAGGAGGTGCCATAAGAAATTACCATTGAGATGACAACAACGATGGAAATGAGAATGTAGAGAATGGAGCAGGAAATAAAAATAAAACTCAAAACCCTAAAAATTATAACACATACTGTAATGTACCGTCTAGAAACTAGGCACATCAACTCCAACTTTTCAAGAGAGGTTCAATGGACACTCAATTTTCTTCAACAATAGTGGATTTTATATGATTTACTGAAGTATGAATAATATGGTGCAGCTCACAATGTATATTGTCAAACCAATTAAGGTGAAAATTAAGTTTTGATATATCACCCCTATAATATTCTTGATCCAAAACTAGATTTATCAACCCCAACGCAACCCCAGATAATCACTAGATTCAAAACTAGGAGCACTAGTTCAAATATGTCCACACAAAACATTGGATTTCCAACTCTTCCCCAACACCTCCTAATAGACTTGAATATTTCCCAAACAAATTCAAATTGAACCTAACACTCCCAATCTGGCCACTAACAAACTCCATATAAACTTTATGGAAGCTTTGAAGACTGAAACTCAATACTCCACAGACTCTTCTAATTGAGGGAGGGAAATCATAAATATATGGATTAACCAACCTATAAAATACTCATAACTTGGTCATACGAAAACCATTTTGGATGGAATAAAAAGTGTTTCCTACTATAAAAAAAAATCCCAACACAATGGAATAGGTATCACAACCCAAAAACACTCATAAATAGTTGAACCAGAAGATGACATTTGACCCCCTTAACACCGGTACAAGATTGAGAACACGAGCGGCTGTAGAACTTCCAAACAAACTGGAGTTGATCCAAATGATTTAATAAAATACACCAAGGAATCTTATGAAATATTTACATAGATTAAATTAATATTACACCATCACATTTAAATATCTATGCATATCTTTAACCATTAACTCATAGATCAACTCGTGCTTGATTATTGAACAACGTATGGGGAAAAACACTGAGTTTTTTTTATTATATACGGGACATTATCAGAGAATACATCAATGGATTCTATATCAGCTCAAAATACATATAAATATCTTCTACAAAGAGAGTATATATGGCTTCTACAACTACAGAGAAAAGAAGGAAATTTACTGCTCCAAATGAATGATTCCCTTCCACTGGTGTGCCCTCCATAAGCAATATTTTTTACACCAACTTGTAGATATGCCACCTAAAGTGAACCCTCTATAAAATATGAGTGATACACAGCCATTATATCAGTATTCATGATATTTTAACAGCCACGGGTGCACCCTCCTCAAGCAAAATCCACCACCAAACACTGCACTCCCAAATATACCATAAATCACACTTCTATTGACTGGAACTCAAACACACCAAAATGAAATTGAAATAGATATTGAACATGGAAATAAACATATGCAATAATATCTATATATAAATATGAATTTGACTTATCCTCTCATAATCGGCTGCAATGAAGCTCAGTGAAGAGATCTGAATGATCTCGTTCTCTCTACCAGCTAGGGTGGAATATTTCACCACCAAAACTAGTTTACAATAGTGAGGGGCACATCTCCAAATCTTGAAAATACACAATATATCTCCTATTCTAAAATCAAAATGTCAAAAATATTTCTCCCAAGAGGCTTGTATTCTTTTTATAGACTCCATTGATCCCTTTCCCCTCATTCTAGAATCCTCTCACAAAATATTAATAAAATATTAGCAATTGTTATTTTCATGAGAATGATACATTGGAACTCATTTACTTCATATCTAATGTTATTTTACCAAATAATACCTTCATCTTCCTTGGCAATTAGAATTAGAGAGATTTAGCATGATTTTGGGGGACTTACAATATGTGGGCCCACTCTCTCCTCTACTTCCCTCCTTGGATAAATTTAGTACCTGCAAAATGTTATAAGATATCATAAGTTGTCATAAGCATTCATAGGACCCAATTCTTGTCATAATTTATCATAGAATTACTTTTGGGAGTTACACTTCCACAAGTTCACCCTCGATAGCTATTTTTAGTGAGGGGAGTTACAACATCATAATATGTCTTCATAATGATATACCTTACGCCATGGATAAGGGTTACAACTCATTTGGGGCCCAATTCACCCTCTTGTGTGCCCTCCTTGTCCAATTTTCCTAATGTTTCATTAATCATAATTATTGGAGCTCATACATTACAAATTTAAGGCACACGTCACCACCTTAATAATTTCTCATAACTTTTCCAAGTGACTATGGCCATAGTCTAATAGAGCAGTCCATAGTAGATATTTGGGGACGTGACAAACATATACCAATTATAAAACACTAACAAGGATATATAGTTGGCATACACATCCAACGCACACACTAGGGAATGAATGGAAAATAAAACTTAGACCCTTACATGCCAAAGCACACAACAGAGGTAAAATGGCAAAAACAACACACAAATTTGGCAGTGAGGCACCTGCATCCTCATTTCACTAAGCCCCTTGATTCAACAATGACATTAGGAAAAATGCACGGAGCCATGTCGTGTATAGGATAATTGAATGCCTTCTCTCAATCGAGTCAAAATTTTCTATATATAACTTGTAACACAAGGCAAGTTATGGAACAATGGGTTGACATAAAGAGAGCACAATGCTGCTACACATATGAGGGGTAAGAGATTTGAAAATATAGATCTAGGCACATAAACTAAAGATATATACCATTTAAATCAAATGAGCAATCAATTAATCATGTAACAAATGATTTAACATGGATCATTACATGAAAACTAGAAGCCGACAGGAAGAAAAGAATGATGTATTTCATTAACTTGAATGAATGGAGGTGAAAAATATTTAAAGGAAGGAAATTCAAATTAAGTCAAGAGAAAACTCGATTTTCTCATCCATTTTAAGAGAGTCTAATCAATATTTACTAGAGAAAAGAACCATTAGCTAGGTAGTATTACTCTCCTTAACTAAGTTACACTTACTCGTGACTTTACAACCATTAATTCTAATTGAAGGATTCTTAGTTAACTGGATAAATAAACATGAAAATACCTAAACTTACTCGAGGAGAGTGGAACTGTTTCATAATATCTAAAAAATAAGTTAATGGAGTCCTTAAACAATGGAGTAAACTCCCTGGATTCACTCCATAACTCAAACTTGGAATGTGGGACCCTAGAATCAAGGAAAATAAGCCCTAATTAAAGGAATTCACCCTCATATTCCAAAATAGACTTTATGGGTTATAAAAAAGGAAAATAATGTAGTTTAGGACCCTTAGAGTTTAGAATCAAGCACTAGGGTGACTCAGGTAGTTAATATGAGTGATGTTTGGCCCACTAGTGTCATGAAGTCAAGGTCTAAGTTATTAGGTAGGAAAATTATTCTATGGAGAAGGTATTTTGCTCCAACAATGGGATCTAAACTTTGATCATGTACTTGAAACAATTTATTTTGGAAAATTAAAATAACTTGCAATAGTTGTAAGTTAATGAATCTCAAGGTCATTTTTCCATTCACCTAAAGAACATAACCTTAGATACACAATACTTAGTCACCACACAGGACCATCCAAACGATGAGACTAAAACTAAGGACAAAAAAAAGTAGAGGGAAATCTGTTATACCAATATGCTCTAGGTATTTATTCTAGAAAAAACATTGTAGTCACAACCATTATGAGGTTCGGGAGGACATGTGATTGTGTTGCATGCTTTACGCAAAGGTAAAATAAAAGGTATCAGCAACACAAGGATGGTTGTGGATTCATTCAAAACCAAACAATATTAAATCTAAGGAAATTTCACGATGGAGAAAGACTTGAAAACCCAAGTGTTTCGATGGAGAGCCTTATTAACCTTAGAAAATTTCATGCATTCGAGGGTGAGCATCGCTTCTAAGCAACTCTCCCTCATTCAAATGCACTTGAAATACTAAACAACATCAAAAACACATGAACTTCCAAGTCAGTTGAAACACTTTTCCTACCTAGCATGTAGCCTCTAAAACCATGACGAAGCTGTCAAAACTTATCATCTCACACTAGAGGTAAGATGTGGGTATTGTTAGGTTTCATTGTTTTGTTTTTCCCTTGCATTATCAATTATTCAAGGTTCTAATAGTGTAGTGATGGCAAATAAGTCTATGCTCAAGTCCATTCATTAGGGTGAAGGTGGAGCATCCTTCCGTCGAAGGTACATTTTGTTTTCCTACACATATTTCAGTTTTTATTGTACACTTTTGATACTAATGTTTTCATGCACATAAGTTACCATCAAAACAATATGAGCAAGGAGTACTCTCATTGTCTCAATTTCACCCAGATGATCTTGAGTTGTTGATGGAATCATAGGGTCTTGTAAACCTCTTATTCTTAGGGGTTGAAATAGGCCACATCCTATTGTAACTTATCGATGAAAAGTTCCATTTTAATAAAATATTCATTTTGGGCATATCTATGTTTTGTTTCCTATTGTGTTTTCCTCATCTCTAGCTATTTTTCTTTTTTTCATTTTGCTTTGCAAACTGTAAAATATGTACATGTGGACTATAAATATTTTCATCTCTATTACTAACTTCTATATAAACTTGCTTTTCAATCTTTAGTCGTCATCCTTTCTTGATGCTCTATATTTCGAATGGAAGTAATTGTTATGCATTGTTTTGAACAATCTTTTATTTAATGCAATCAATTAAATTTATTGAATTAATTTTCATAAGATGACTTATACGCAAAGGTACAACCTTATTAATATGAAATTATTGCATTAACTGGACTTTGACTTTAATCACATTGTAAAATTTTAGAATTAAATGAAAACTTTTAATTTGTGTTTGGGTATTTAAAGCATCTAGTCAAATTTACTTAGGCATTATGATGGTTCAGATTATTGCACAATTTTTCAACTAAGGACTATAGTTAGTTTTTAGGGAATCTGTTGCTAACACATTTTTGTTATTTTGTAGATATTTTGAATTTTATTTCTTTCAATTACTTATGCCAGTTAATTAATATTGTCTTAAGGAATTAAGTCTTAATAGGGTGGATAGATTGCACTTATCTCATTCATTGTACTAACACATGCATTCATGATTAATATTTCATTTTAAGCATTCACATGTTAATCACGCGTTTATTAATTTATGCATTGGATCATTGACTAAACTTTATGAATCCTATCTATTCGAGGGATTTAAACAGCATGAACTTCCATACCCATCTCCCATTAACTAACCATCCAAGGGTGTTTTTTATTGTTTTTTCCCAAACTAGTTTGAGCATCAACAATTCACTCCATCCAAATAATTTTTTCTTGAAGAGAGATTTGAGTGGACCTGCAATGCGTTCAAAACTCTTAACAAATTCCCTATAAGATCCAAGAATCCTCAAGACTCTTGATTTTCTTAAGAATAGGCCATTTTGTGATGGCTTCAATGTTTTGAGGATCCACCTTGGCCCCCTTCTCTTGAAACAATATGATCCAACTACTCTACTTCTTGCTTCCTAAAAGAACATTTGGATATTTTTACATATAATTGATTTTTCCAGAGAATTTGTAGGACTTTATCCACATGTTTAATGTGTCCTTCCCATGATTTTCAATATATAAGTATATCATCAAAGAAAACCAACACAAATTTTTGAACATAAGCTTGAAAAAGTTTGTTCATAAGGCTTTGAAAAGTAGGAGCATTAGTTGGTTCAAAAGGCATCACCAAGAAATCATAGAATCCTTCATGTGTTCTAAAAGTTGTTTTGAGAATTTCTTCTTTTCTTAATCAGATTTGATGGTATCCTAATTTTATATATAACTTTATGAAGTAAGCCACTCCATGAAGCTCATCTAATAGTTCATCAATATTTGGAATAGGAAATTTATCCTTTATGGTGAGTTTTCATACATCTCTATAATTAGGCCACATTCTCCAACCATTATATTTTCTTTTGACCATTACTACTGGTGTTGAAAAGGAACTCCTACTTGGTTGAATAATACCTACATCCAACATGTCTTGTACCATTTTTGTAATCTCTCCTTTTTGTTGATGTGCATATCTATAAGGCCTTTTATTAGGAGGATTACTTATGGGAATGAATTCAATTTTATGTTCATGATATCTATATGGAGGTACTCCCTTAGGAATATCTTGGAATACTCTATGGTGCTTTTCCAAGGTAAATTTTTAATTCATCTAGAATACTTCCATATCCATGCTTCACTTCCATGGAGTAAATTCTAGAAATGACTCCACTACAACCCTTTTTTACGAGCTTTTCCATTCTATGAGGGTGGATATTTTAACCCTTTTATTTCATATTGAATTCATTCGAATTAAAATATCATGAATAATTCATTATAGTTTGTAGAAATTGTACCCAAGGTTCTCAACCACTGAATCCCTGGAACAAAATCTACTCCTTTAATGGGCATAACATACATGGGACTTGATATATTATAGTCTCCCAAAATAAGTTGAATGTTATGACATTTCCCTGTATAATCAATACACCCCCCATTAGCAGCTAATACTTGAAAATGAGTCACTGGATACACAAAACAATTGAGGCACTCTAGTAATTTTTTTTCAATGAAATTATGTGTTCTTACTGAATCGATTAGTATTATGAGCCTTTTATTATTAATATAACCATAAATGTTGAGGATTTGGGATGTTGAAACACCTACCAAAGAATGAACTAGTATTTCACATTAATCAAGATTTATGTTGTGCATAATTTCGAGATTTGTTTCTTAATTTTGTTTATTCAGAAGTTCTTCCTCTCCAATTTATGTTGGTGCATATATTTCATGCTCATCAGTATTCTCCAAAGTGAACAATTTTGTTTCTCGACACTTGTTCCCTTAAAACCATATGATATTACAACCAAAACGTGGTCCTTTTGCTCTTTTATCATCCATTTCCTTTTGTGATATTCTAGTAGGTTGAGGTATCGTTTCCTTATGAGGAAAACTTGTGTCTTTGCTTCATGCATATGTTCGAATTGTAGACTTTTATGTAGCCTTATTTTTGTATTGAATATGGTAAGAATATTGCATAGATTTCATAACATTTTCAGCTTTTTTAAATAAAATAACATGTGTAATGTCTTTTTTAATCCACCCATCTAATATTATAACAAATGTTGGTCACTTGTTTTATTCACCCTTTTGTACAATATTTGAAATTCTAAAGTATAATCTTCCACATCACCTAAGTGCTTGATTCCTTTCAACTAACTAAAGTAATCTTGTTCCCAAACTTTAAAATATTTATCTTATAGGTCTCTTATGAATAGTCTCCAAGTATAATGATAAGAAGGAGGATTCCTTTTAACTACCCATTGATATCATTGATAGGGTTTTATAGCAAAATATAATGTATCTAAGGAAATACTTTGCTTATCATCCATAATCTTATGCAATTCAAATAGTTTATCAATGTGGTTCGCCCATGTAAAAACATACATTCCATAAAACTTTCTTAATTTTACCTTGGAAATGAAGTAGGTCCTTGGCCCCCAATTTAACCCATGATGATGTGAAATATCAATTAACGAGGAATCGAACATCTTATTCTTCACTTGTTTTTCAATTTTATCATTTTTTGGCTAGGAAAAGTCAATCGCGTCCTCATATTTATTTCCATGAGGAGATTAATTATAAGAATGTCTAGTCCACATAAATTAAGTGCTTGATTCTTGTCAACTAACTAAATAAATCTTGTTCCCAAACTTTATCATATTTACCTTACAGGTCTCTTTTGAATAGTCCCCAAGTATAATGATAAGAAGGATGATTCCTTTTAACTACCCATTGATACCATTTATAAGGTTTTATTGCAAAATACAATGTATCTAAGGAAATCATTTTCTTATCATCCATAATCTTATGCAATTCAAATGATTTATCTATCTAGTTCGCATATGTAAAAATATATGTTCCATAAAACTTTCTTAATTTGACCTTGGGAATGAAGTAGTTCCTTGACCCCAATTTAACCGATGATGATATGGATTATCAATTAACGAGGAATCGAACCTCTTATTCTCCAACTTGTTTCTCAGTTTTATCAATTTTTTGGTTGGGACAAGTCAGTCGCGCCATCCTATTTCTCTCCATGAGTAGATTAATTATAAAAAAGTCTAGTCCCATTCAAAATTTCCTCATCATTTTTTTGAGATAATCCTTACTAGCCATGTTTTCAAGATCCTCTTTACTGAACATATTTTTACACATTTATTAAAATTCACTTATTATCTCATTTTTGTGTTTTCCAATTGAAAATATGTTATTGCTCTTTCAATACTTTTCGTAACTTTTTCCTCTAATTTGGATAGTCGGTGAAACATATCTTCATTTTCTTCGCGTGCCATGTTTGATCTCTCTAGGGGTTTAATTGGCATATTATATTTGTAAAACCCATTCCCATGTGATAATAAACTAAATTTACATATAATTTTATGTATTTCCTCTATAACACCCTTTTGATTCACTCAAAATAGATATTACATTCAAAATTTATACATGTCAAGTTACATAGCTTGTAAAACCCAGTTTGTAGGTTGTCTTGGTGGCCAAACTTACTCCTAAAATATCTGAAATTTCAACCCTTCTGAGTATGAAATTTTGTCCCTTCTAAGCCTAAAATGTATTCCTAAAGAAGCATGATATGTCTTCTCTATAATTCCATAGGCATGGTTCATTTTTATGTGCCAATAAAAATTCATGGTAACTTTCCTCAAAACTTATTAATTTTGTTCCTTTCAGGAGAGAGAAAGTGTATTGCTTGTCAAATGTCCAATTTTCTAGACCATATCTTAAAATATGTACCACAAACATCATGGTACATCTTCTTTCTGATTCAATGTCTCACTCAATTTGGATCTCTCAAGATTTATATATAATAGTTTTACCCAAAACACGTGTTTGAGGTTCTTTTGGACTAGTAAAAAACCCTAACTTCCACAAGGTATAATTCCAAACTTGTAATGAATCAGGACCTAAAATTAGTACCACAGATATTTCGATGTGTCCTCTATGGTCCCTTCAAGTTTCATTGTCTAAAACATCCCCAAAACAATGATACATCAAAAATTATAAGATTGTTAGTTTTGGAAGCATACAATATATGATACCAAATGTTATGCACCAAATTCCCCAAAAGAGCATAAATTAACCAAGAGAGAGTAATACATGCCTTAAGAATGAATAAAAGAGATTATTGAGAACCCTCTTTGAGGGGGTAACCCCCTTATACAATATTCCAAATACAAAATACAAGATGAGATAATTATACAAATGCATCTCCTTTATTATAAATAGGAGATGAAGTCATCATTATGTGATATAAAATTGATCTAACATAACAATAACTGATATAATAATAATGAATTATTATTAAGTATTTAACAATGTACATATGGTAAAATGTAGTATGGATTGTACTCACTCAATGACATTTGTTGTCGTTAGTAATGGGGCTCTCTTTATTTCTCCAAACCAAGTACAGAGCTAAGGAGAGTTTTCTTTTTATCCCCTTTATTTTTTTTATTAGTCGATGAAGATTTGAGTAGAGTAATCATGGTGTTAGAATATCAAGAATTAATACATGTATTAGGATAATAAGAATGGTTTTATTAACTCACGTGTTATTTGTTGAGGATGTTTTATTATTTACAGATGGTTTTGCAAGGGAAGCTAGGAAACTAAAGGAAATCCTATAAATAATATAGAGCTGATACAGAGATGGAAACCAAAGCCCATAAGTTAGTAGTAAATCGTTTGGAAAAGGAAGAAAAAGGTAGGATTGTTCAATTCATTCAAACATATTAATTTATAGGAGGGATTCAAATATTTGGGGTTTCCTTTAAATCCAAATGGCATTGGGAAGATGGATTGGGGGTGATTATTGGAAAAGGATAGAAGGAAGAGTTGACAAATGGTAAAACATGTGAATATCTAGAATGGGGAGACTGACTCTTCTTAAATCTATATTGTTAACCTGAAAAATCCCTCGATGAGCTCTACATGACCTACACCACCCAAAGACATCCAATTTCATTACCCTCATTGACCCCCACACCCTTACAAAGTCTCAAAAACATAAAAAGGGCTTAAAAACCCCTAAAAAGAGCCAAAATAGCTCTCATAGGGGCTAAAACCCCTCAAAGGAGCTTAAAATATCCAAAGGAGCTAAGAATTGGGTGAAAGGGGCTTAAAGCCAAAAAAAGGGCTAAAGCCTTGACCAAGGGCTTAAAACCCTAAAATTTCAATAAAAACTATAAATACAGGGGTGGGGGTCACTCTCAAAACACTCCTTCTCTCCCTATCATTATGCTTCCCATGTCAGTTCCTTGAGACCCTTTCCTCTCAAGCCATTCATCCCTCTCCTCCATAGCTCCATAAGCCAAAACCCCATTCCATAGAGAGGTGCTTCCAAAGCTAGGGCATGGTGGCCCATTTCCACAAAGGCTGAAGGTATAACCATGTGTTTTTATTGATAGTTTAGTTTTCTAGATCATGTTTATTTGTAGGTTTATTTGCTCATAGTTTGTTGCAGGTTCTCCTCTGATTGCTTGTATCCATTTCTTATTTTTCTAACAGCTTCTTGCAGGGTTTCCATGGCACAGAGTTAACATTTCCTTGCAGGGTTTTTCATCCACAGGAACCCTACCCTTCCATCCTATAGACAGAAGGTGTCTGTTCCTGCTCGTAGCTAGGGTAAAAGCCGTACTACAGTTTGGCGACCATACCAGGTCGATCCCACAGGATCCCTGGGTTGTTTTTCAGTTTTCCAGTTATGTTTTTGTTTTGTTAACCTAGTTTAAATTTTTGTTAAATCTCATTCAGATCTCAGTTTTTTGCATTTACAATTCCAGTCGTGCCTCCTTAAGGCCAACTCGAGCCAGTTTGGCCATAGTACAAGTTACTATCGGTCGTTCCCTACTCATATTTCAAGTTTTCCCAATTCACGGGCCAGATCACTTTTATCGAGCTAAAAGGAGCGACCAGGTTGCTCATTTAGACCCGAAAGGAGCAACTTCCCTCTCAGGAGCCAAATCGCCCCTGTTTTTAGTTTCTAAGCAACCCCCTCGCCTAAGAGTCGATCATGTATAACTGTTGTTACATAGTGGTTTCCTTAATAAGAGTCTGAATAAAATACTGATCTGAAGAACTACTACATTGGACCCATGGAATTCTCATGGAATATTATATCTTCATGACTGATGATCTGGATCTGGAAAGGTACATAGTTGTAGGGACCCACTGACGGAAAGTCAGAGTCTCTGTGGTATCAGTATGTTGTATCAATCATAAATCTATATAGAAGCACTGCTCTGGGGCTTCTGAACACTGTCTCCAATGCAACCCGGAAATCACAAGGGACATGAACCTGTTTGGGTCCCTCGAATAGACTCATCAATGTGCTAGAGTGAGGTGACATCTGGGGTCTTTGACCAAATAATACATGGACCAATACCCTGTATGAATCTCAATGGTGCGATGATGTAGCTATAGTCGAGCACGTGAGACACAACCATCTCGAGAGGCACTAAGGACTCCTCTCAAGTGGTCCAAGGAACTCATCAATGAGGTTAATGAAACCAGGATATAGGGACCTCTGGGTCGCTCCTTTAATCCCGATAAGAGCGACTTCCCTCTCAGGATTCGATTTTTTAGCTGTTAAGACTATCAGTGCATCTCAGCCACCACTGTCCAGTAGCTTGTTTCCATGTACATACAATCTCTGTAAATTAATGATAGATTTGATTAGTTATTAAGACATATGAATCTATTCCAAGGCCTAACCAAAATACCATAAGTTAGTTTTCAATTTGTAATTAAACATTGGAAATTAACACCTTTCCTAGCCCTTCCTCCTCTACCCAGTCATCAACCTTCGAGGTATTCTGGGATAAGATGAAGGGTCAAGCTCCTATAGTAATAGGCACTTGCACTTGTGATTTCTTTAGACCACTAAAAATGGGTGACTTGGAAGGTAGAGGGGGTGGTAGGCCCAAGGGGTCTCACGGAGTTCGTGTCCTACCTGTTGACCGACCTTGCACTTTGAGAGTGACCTGAGGATCTACAGATGGGATTAGTCCCATTGTGTTGAGATCCCAACACTCTTTCATGGTCGAAAAGGAATACTGACGTAAGGTAGTCACCTAGTAAGTCTACAATAGTTCAGGTTCATTAGTTACATGTTTCAAGTTTTCTGTTAAAAAATTCATTGGCTTCATAACAGGTTGCCCATTTTGTAATCTCTATAACAAAAAAAAAACATCTACGAAGTATTCATAAACCATAACTGCAGTCTTAACAGAAAATAATCAAAAAATGGATAATCTTTCATACATTGAACATGCACACAACCACACCAAGTAAGATAACCAAACTCAGTTCAAGACGTTGAGCCAGCAATTAAAATATATCAATTTACATTAATTAAGAACCTTGCAGTATTTGAGGACATAAGTCCCTGACTGCCTTAACCATGGGAAGTACTTCGGCTCAGCCCTGAAACTCATTGTGAGGTGTACCATGGGAACCCCAAAGTAGCTGGCCGCTGAGAGGAATTGCCAACTGAAACGGGCAACGACCCCTACCGACTGACTAGCACTCCCATGAGAAAAAACCAAGCATTGTCTCCTGACAGTATTGGTGGCTGAGTGACCACCTAAAATCCAATAGGAAGCCACTAAAACTGGGGTCCAGAATGTCATTACCAAATTACACCACTTGATCTACCAACTAGACACAATTGATCCCCCATGCTCTTCTTCACGCCTAATAGGCGATCCACCACAGTTCAGGTCCTTGAACCAACATCATCGAGACCACTCTCGACGACCCTTGCAGGTGGTCCTGGTACTGCCATGCAGACTGTCCTAACTCAGCTACCTCCACTTGTAGCCACTAGTCAAACTGTCCCACTTTTCATACCTAGGGACAGTGGCCCTTCTGCTCACACTATCCCACTTGCCATACCTGGGGGCAGTGGCTCGTCCACAACTGTGCTACAAGTACCCCCAGTCATGCAAGTACATCATGTTCCTGCACACCCTACCAGCATTGCTGGTCCTTCCCACATCAACCTTGGGCCAAACCTCCCTTTCATGGCATGCCTCAATCTTCCTAACTTGGCCAGGTTAACCAATGACCCCATCTATCATCAAGCCTTTTGGCCTCCCATGCCAACCAAGCTCCCTTCATACATTCCTAAGTTTGAAGGGAAGGCAGGAGAGTGCCCCGAAAACCATATTATGATGTTTCATCTATGGTGCTCATCAAACAGCATTGTTGATGACTCGATCAGACTCGGACTATTCCAACGCACCCTTATAGGTGCTACAACCAAGTGGTACATTGAGCTACCACAAGCCAAGTACCTAGACTTCAACTCTCTAGCCTTCATGTTCCTGCATTATTTTGAACTCCCCGTCAAATATGACAAAGGGGTGGAGATCTTACTATCTTGCCACCAAAACACTGCAACCCACATAACCGACCACATCCATGAATGGCGGTGAAGTTGCAGCCTGTGCAAGATCCAACTTGATGATAGGATTTTCCTCAATTTGTTCCTAAAAAATTTGCTACCACCCATAGAAAAGGACGTCGCATATGAACGTCCCCAATCTGAAGAGGAGGCCATCTTGAAGGCCCACCAGTTTGATCTAATTTATGCTCAGTATGGATACCTCTACACCATTACAGACAAATCGATTGTGCAAACTATGTGACGTCTATGGGCACTATACGAGTGAGTGCCCCTTCGTGGGTCGCGCCAAGCAGGTCCTTCAGAACGAAGCTCAATGCAGTACCAATGCGGCAGTCTTAGATCAACCCAACCCAGCACCACTAGGCCCTCCACCCATGGTACTCCAGAACCCATTACCACTCCAAGGGTTGGTAGCAACTATACCCATGCCCCCACCTACCCCTGTTGCGGCGCTGCCTACAGAGATAGGGGTTCATCACCTGCTAGCCATGACAACTGACGAGGTCAACTTGCAAACCAGGTAGAACCAATATGGGTCCACTACCAAAACTGTTGACACATCAGTGGCATCCACGTCCAACGCCACCAACAAACCTCTTCACTTCCCCCCTTTTCCCCCATGCCCCCCCATGCGATGGGTTACCAACAATGCCACAACTAGAGACGCAATGAACTATAGCATCATTAATTACTTGGCCCAGTAACCTATAGCCATCTCGGCTCTCGAGGTGCTCAAAACATGCCCACCACAGTGGAAAGCATTGTTATCCACACTAGGTGTAGTGGACCCCTCCAATTCCAGATTAATCACATTCGATTTGGATCAAGGAGAACCCAGAATACCATCCACCATCACCTTCCAAATTCAGGTCTCAATCCAAAATTTGGTGGTCCATCGATGCATCATTGACGAACAGGGATCCACCTATGTTTTGTCAACATCTGTCTGGTAGAAACTCGAGTCCCCTACCCTTCAACCGTCCACTACTACACTCCGTGCTTACGATGGTCACACCACTAGGGCCCAAGGCATCCTTCTGCACGTCCCCATCACTTTAGCAAGGAAGACAGTCCTAATTAACATAGAGGTGGTCAATGCATAGTTGGACTATAACCTGCTCTTGGGACAAAGCTACATGTAATCCATGAGAGATGTGGCATCCACCGTGTTCCACCTTATGATGTTCCCTCATGACAGAAATATTGTGACAGTGGATCAATTGACTTACCATGATCCGCAGGGGCCAATGGCACCAACGAATGTTATCCCTACCGTCGACAGCACAGCCACCCCACCATTATTAAACGTAGGCCCTGGGTTGTTCACCGAATCCTCTATGACAGCTCCCTTCCCCTTCATGTCACCTCCATCGACACCAAGTGATACTGCGGATTTGTGCATGCTATCATATAGCATTGGCACACCCAAAACCCAACCGTAGTTTCGGCACCAACCGCAGTCACAGCACCAACCAAAGTCGTAGCACCATCCGTAGCTGCAGCTCCATCCACAGCCACAGCTCCATCCGTAGCTACAGCTCCATCCGCGGCCGCAACCCCATCCACAACCGCAACCTCAGTCACAAACTCAACCTCAGTTACCAGGGAAACAATGGGGTTCATTCCCACTCAACACAATCCTTTTCCTTTTCCTTTTCCTTTTCCTACCATCCAGGATCGTGAGTAAGTCTGTCTTAGCAACTAGCAATTTATAGGATTTCACACTAGGAGTTCCTGTGTGGTACCTTGAACCACCTATCCTACCTTTGAGGCCCCAAGATGTGTTGACTCATGTCCAACCAATTTAGATTATGATGTACCTACCTCCGGGTCCATCAAATACTCCTCTCGTCTCCAGGCATGCCCCTCTTCCTCCAACAAAGACTAGGGGCAAGGCCACCAAAACCACAACCAATACCATTTACATGATCGCTAGCACCAGTCGCCCTTCCGTCTCATCGGCCATGGAAGATCCACCTGATCTACCCTGGCACCACTTACGTGATGACGGAGATATCTGTAAGACCACCTCTGGTTTTACCCCATTCCCTTTAAACCATACTGTGGAATCGGTTCTTCCCTTAAGAGACCAGATTTTGTCACCCCACCTTGCTAATGACCTTCGTCTCAGCAAGGGGGCATACCTCTTCGTTGACTCAAACCATCTCCTCTTGAAGAAGCCTCGCAATAGGTTCCACCTCAAGAGATTCTATGCCTGATACAACCACTATGAGTCGCTTATAGTGTAGTTTTTTCCTTTTTGTTTTGCATCATTTTTACCACAAGTTGGTGACCCCCTTTAGTAATAGTTCTACACATAAGGATAGCCCACTGGAGGGTACGGTACCACATCTACACATGCACATAGTATGTCACATGTATGATCGAGCTACCACCCTATTAGCATACCCTCAGGTCCCTAGACCTATCCTAGGGGTCCAATCCTCTCCATATCTCCCCAGTTGCACAACACTCCTGGGGCAAGAAATGACCTTCAGACTGCCTCCCTCCACATTGATTCCTTGGGCCATTACTCAGAGTCACGTCGATTTCTTTACCACCTTGGGAATCGCACATTGTACGTTGAGCTAGCTCCGTACCCATAGGCCCCCATTTGGTCTAGTTTTTCCCTGTGCATCACTACACTATGGGAAACACCATTAGCTGTTAGACCAGGCCATACGGAGTCTATTTGGGACGTCGTTCACACCACTAGTTTCAGAATTCTATCCTCTATCTTTTAGTGAGACCATAGTCTCATGTTTAATAAGTAATTTTCGGGGCCACTTCCTGAGAGTTACCTTGATTTACGTACCACATTGTGATACAAGTGTCTCCAAACCTGTACTTGCATCACATCAGCCTACCGCAACTTATGCAGGACTCTATACCATCTCCTGGAAGTCACATCATTTTATTATTTCAGCATACTGTCAAATCCATCCACCGCAGCTTACATGGGTTCCCGGACCATTTCCTAGAGAGTGGATCATTTCTTTCACATATATTTGGTATATAACTATCTCTGGACTTACACTCACATCATATGTGGTCTAGTCTGTCTACCACAACTCACACAAGACTCTCTTGACCTTTGTCTAATAGCCACCTTGGTTTGCATGCCTCTGCCGCACTGATTCATGTGCCTATACTGTGATCTATCCCGTGTACGTATTGGTATGTTCAAGAGCCACATGCTCCATCCATACTACACAGATGACCTTTGGACCACTGTCCATAGTCCCGAGAGCGGGGCACCTCCAGTGCCCCCTTGATTAGTTGACCATACTGGAGTTTTCGTTAAGGTCTTTTCTGACTCCTAAAAGAATGAAAAGATTGTTGAGCACCGCTACCTCCTTTCCTGCTCATTAATGCAACGTCCCTGACCCTCCGACCGCGAAGAGGATGCTACCATGGCGTTAACCATCCGGGCTACTAGCCCCATGAACATGTGCATTCATAAAATTGCTAAAATAAAATGCTTTGAACTAGACATGCATACATGATCATTTATCATAAACAGCGGAAGCAATCATATGTTCATACAAGCATTCAACATGTTCATCACATTCATTAAGAGAAAACATGATTTCAGAAGTAAAATAGACAAGATTACTTATCTTATGAAGAACTCGTTCCGCAACCAGCTACGTCACTGCAACGTTCCACCCAACCATAGGCCAGCGTGCTCCTTAATCTCTCAGCAACGCTGCCACTCTCTGTCATGTCCCCGTCCCTCAACCGGCGAAGAGGACGCGACGAACACATCAACACAACCGGGCAAATGGCCCCATGAACATAATCAAATGAAATCAATGCTGGAATTAAGCATACACAGATGCATTTATCTTCAATCATACAGCAGAAGCACACATACTCATAAGCCAGCATTCAACAAGTTCATTATAAATTGCAGAGGTGAAGTAATAGCAGCACTTATCTTTCGATTAAGAACTTGCCCGCAACCAGCTACGTCGTTGCAACGTTCCACCCAACCATAGGCCAGCTTGCTCATCAATCTCTCAGCCATGATGCCACCCCCGAGCTGGGCATGATTCCTCAAGGACTAAGGGGACAATTGCAGGCTTGCACATAGCCAAGGGGGCACAAAATAGCCAAACCAACACTGCTGGGTTTATCAGGCCATCAACAGATCGGCCAAGCCAGCACAATCCAAAGGACAACCACTGCATACCAGCAGCCATAACAACCCTTCACAGCTCTGTGAAGAAGTCATAAACAACAGGGGACAGCCCCAAACAATGGATGAGCACAGCTCAAGTCCAATGGGCAACACGAAGTTGTTCTTGGCCCTAACGTGGCCAAAACAACTCAACAACAACTTCCCAAACCAGGGAACAACAGCAGCCCAACTTCACAATGGAAACGACAGCAACTATGCACAGTCCCAAACGAAGGATAAGCAAACCCCCAGCATGGATAGAGGAGAACACAGCCAACAAATTGGCATTCCACAGTGGCCCAAAACGAATTTGGACACCACAGCTAACACAAAAACGTGGGGAAGACCACAGCCCCAAAGCAACAACAGTGAGTACGCCTCTCACATGGGAAAACGACCCAAACAGTTTGTGCGTGAGGAAAACTTGCACCCAACAGCAAAATGCATGGGAAAGACATACCCGATTTCTGCGTGAGGATTTCAGCCTGCGCGTGAGGGGAAAACGGCCTCCTCTATGCGCGCGAATCAATGGTCATCGGGAGGATAAACAGACCATCGACCTCTGCATGAGGATGAACAGACCAGTCGTGAGAGAAACCTGTGCGTGAGGGTGAGCAACAGGATGTGAAAACCACCCACCATGGGGAGAATGGAGTCGTGGGGAAGATGGAGGAATGGCTTGCCCCCTTACCCATGTTTTTCTCCATCAATAAATGCCTTCAACCACTCAGCTATAACTCCCCAACCACCAGCTGAAGCATTAAAGAGGTTGACAAGGTTGGATGAGGCAAAAAGGTGACAAACAACAAAGGTAACAAAACATGAGTTTTTCCCCATAACCAAGGTTTGACACCCCCCACCCCTTATCCTTTGGAACCATGCCCTTTTCATTCAACGTTGCACTGCCGTAGCTGGTTTTGGTTTATTTTAATTGATGTGCGGGTTTACATGATGCCGAATTATAATGTGCCTTATAGCACAGCATACCATCGGCAATTATCCCTATTGCCGAAACATACACAGAAAAATCGATGGTGGGGCTTTTGCCTTGAGATCCTCACCATGATTAATTACATTATATACATCATGCAAACGGGGTCGAAACCGGGGACATTACACTCTCGAGCTGGGCATGATTCTCCAAGGAATAGGGAGCAAGTAGGCTTACACATAGACAAGGATACACAAAACATAGCCAAGCCAACACAGTTGGGTTTATTAGGCCATCAACAAGACAGCCAAGCCAACATGGTCAGGTTTATCAGGCCATTAAGGAGTTGGGAAAGGCTAAATGCTAAGCTGGTGAGCTCATTATAGAGATAAGAACACCTACACCAGAACTATCCTGACTTCTAAGACACCCACACACGCCCAACACAAGGAATCAGTCCCTTCTCTGCTACACAGTCCCTCAGGCCCTGCATTCCCTTCCAGTGCTATTCAGGGGTTATGGAGAAGAAAGCCGGCCCTCTAGCTCTGTCTGTGTGGTTTCCAAACACACCAAGTTTATCAAGCAAACCAAGCCCCCATCCCTGCTCCCAACACAGTCCGAAGACCAACCATGGCACTCATGCCAACAATCAACAATTACATCTTAACAGGGAAAACAACTCTTGGGTCGTTCTTGGCCCTATCGTGGCCAAAACAACTCCCAAGCGAATTACACAGTCCCAAAATGTATCAGTAAACACAACTCACAACATGGGAAACAACAGTCCATCCTGGACAGCAAAGTCACCGGGAAAACTTACCCAGACCACACTGGGGAGGAAATACAGTCGCCCAGCCTGTGCGTGAGGGAAACTTGCACCAGACCCCAAAATATAGAGGGAAAGACATATGCACAAGCCATAGAACAGTAAGGAAAACTTACACACAGTCCCTGCGCGTAAGGCAGCTCTCCACAGGAAAAATCGTGGGTGATAGTGACTGAACAGCCCCTAGCTTGTTGTATGAGTGACCACGACGCAAAACCCAGCGCGTGAGAGAAGATTTTACACCCAATTCCAAATGCGGGTTGAAAACACACCCGATTCCTCGCTGTGGGGAAATGTGAATGACAGTGGAGACGAATTCTCTCTCCTGGCTGCACGAGACAAAACAAGAAAGAAGCCTGTGCATGAGAGATGAATAGACAATCATGAGGAATGAACAGACAATGGGGATAACGTGCAGTAGTCAGAAGTGTGTGAATGTTTCTGCACCGTCATGGAGAGAATGGTGAACCGCTAGAGTGATGGCGGTGGTTTTTGCTTGCCATCATGAGGTCAACCACACTGGTGGAGTGTGCGTGTGGGAAAGGACTGACAGTCCTGCCACACTCCACTCCCAGCCATAACTGCCCCAACTAACAGCAGCAGTTCTTAATGGTGGTGGTTGGATAAGACAAGGGAAGATAACACATGGATTTTTCTCTCATTGCCCAAGGTTTGACAATTCCCCCACCCTTATCCTTGTGAAAAGCATGCCCCTTCTCAATTTAGTTGCCGCGAATGTAGCTGGTTGGGTTCATTTAATTAAATATGCATATCTACATGATGACAAACTCAATATGTATGCCGCATGCCCCGATATACCATCAGTGACAAATTTTCAACCTGAAACATAGCATAACCAATCAATGGTGGGGCCTTGGCCTTTAGCTCCGCACCATGATCATTACAATATATATATCATGTACATTTAATGCAACGGGGTCAAAACCGAGGTGTTACAATTAAAGTATCGAAAAGGGCATCTACATTGCTTTGTTTATCTCCTTTTACAGACTATGTAGACTGTCAAATGAAAAGGACCACCTTGGTACATTCAATCCAAGACCATTCCCCTTTGCATCCTTTTATTCTTTCTCGAGCAGAGGGGCCAAACTTTATGAAAAAACTCACCATGGGTTGTCTTTAAGCTCTTTTCTAGCCTTCTCATCAAGAAAGGATCACTGAGCAAACTTGGTTTTGTTCATGCTCATAAAAGTATCTAAATGACCGTCCAGTCAGTACAGGTTTAACCTTTTCCAGCTTGATTGGACTACCAACGGTAAAGAAGTATCCCATCCCCCAAAGCAAGCTCTTCTATGTACACTTTTAACCTTTTTCTGGCACAGGAGACTATCAACAAAAAAGAGAACCCACTGGAGTCTTCTTCATGCTTTCAGACTCTCAAAAATTGAAAGCACCATCAAGCATTTACTTTCTTGGGCTCGCTAAAAATCCATGAGATCGTACCACAATGGTGTCTTTAGACACCACCCCACATATAGCAGTTCGACAGCATTCCCACTTTAGGTCGCCTTTGTTCAGAGTATTTTTAGATGTTTCTTCCTTGGATCCCATCAATACCAAAAGTGTCTACCTCCCCCAAGTATTTCCCATCTATAGTTACATTCCCAATATTACAGCTATGATCCCTTTCCCATGAGTCAGTTTCATTTGTTGCCTAGTCCGCCTTGCCGTCATACTCTGAACAAAGGAATTTTGAGTCCCCCGTGATTCCGTGCCCCTATTCCACCTCCTCCTCCCCCCACCCCATGTAGTGGGTCAGTCCTCAGATTGTCTCACATCTTTCGGTTATCTCCCTCGCGCTTCTAGTCAAGGAAACACCATTGCCTTGGCCAGTTGCAGGTATCCCTCTGTCGACGACAACACACATATTCCATAGGATAGACCCAGAGGTCCCTATATCCCGATTTCATTAACCTCATTGATGATTTCCTTGGACCGCTTGAGAGGAGTCCTTAGTGCCTCTCGGGATGGTTGTGTTTCACGTGCTCAACTACAGCTACATAATCGCACCATTGAGATTCATACAAGGTATTGGTCTGTGTAGTATTTGGTCGAAGACCCCAAATGTCACCTGACTCTAGCACATTGATGAGTCTATTCGAGGGACCCAAACAGGTTCGTGTCCCTTGTGATTTATGGGTTGCATTGGAGACAGTGTTCAGAATCCCCAGAGCAGTGCTTCTATATAGATTTATGATTGATACAGCATATTGGTACCATAGAGACTTTGACTCTCCGTCAGTGGGTCCCTACAACTATGTACCATTCTAAATCCAGACCATCAATCATGAAGATATAGCATTCCATGAGAATTCCATGGGTCCAATGTAGCAGTTCTTCATATCAGTATTGTATTCAGCCTCTTATTGAGGCAACCACTATGTAACAATAGTTGTACATGATCGGCTCTTGCATTTTAGAGCTTAGATCACATTATTCTTTTGACATCGTTACGAGCATGGGGATTCCCGCCTCGTCCATATACATGTCACACATTATTTGTATCTCACCCATTGATGGGAACCATATTAATACAAAAACCAAAAGCCACCATTTCCCATCCCAAGAAGCACCACCTCTACCCAGAAAATCCTATGGTGTTCATCGGCCATACAATGAGCTCCTACCCTCACACATCAGGGGGCAATATGTTAACCCGAAAAATCCCTCGATGAGCTCTACATGACCTACACCACCCAAAGACATCTAATTCCATTACCCTCATTGACCCCCACACCCTTACAGAGGCTCAAAAACATAAAAAGGGCTTAAAAACCCCTAAAAAGAGCCAAAATAGCTCTCATAGGGGCTAAAACCCCTCAAAGGAGCTAAGAATTGGGCGAAAGGGGTTTAAATCCCAAAAAAGGGGCTAAATCCCTGACCAAGGGCTTAAAACCCTAAAATCTCAAGAAAAAACTATAAATACAGGGGTGGGAGTCATTTTCAAAACACTCCTTCTCTCCCTATTGTTATTTTGCCCATGTGAGTGCCTTGAGACCCTTTCCTCTCAAGCCATTCACCCCTATCCTCCATAGGCCCAAACCTAGAGCATGGTGGCCCATTTCCACAAAGGCTGAAGTTATAACCATGTGTTTTTGTTGATAGTTTAGTTTTCTAGATCATGTTTATTTGCAGGTTTATTTGCTCATAGTTTGCCGCAGGTTCTCCTCTAATTGCTTATAGCCATTTCTTATTTTTCTAATAGTTTCTTCCAGGGTTTCCATGGCTCAGAGCTAACATTTCCTTACAAGGTTTTTCATCCACAGAAACCCTACCCTTCCATCCTATAGACGAAAGGTAGCCATTCCTGCTCGTAGCTAGGGCAAAATCCCTACTACATATATTATAAGCCATCCAATTGTTCTTGAACACTTTGGAATATATTCCAAAAGGTGATTTAGAAAATATCAAGAAAACTTGTTTCAAAATTATGTGGGGTGGAAAGAATGAAAGTGAAGGTATTTTTTTGGTTGGATGGAAGTTTTAGCAAGGCCAAGAGAAGGAAGTTGGGGATTGAAAAATATTCACATATTTGGTAAATATTTGGTTATTAAAAGTCTATTGAATCTTATTACAAAAGAAATCTTATGGCAATAGGTCAATGAGAAAAAAAATATTAATTTGAGGAGTACCATTGGTTGGATCTGAAAATGAATTAGAAACATCGATATTTTATCCATTCATTGGATGGAACTTGTCTTGGATTTTCCCTTTATTGGGAATCATTTGGACTCAAATGTTTGGAATTGATATCTTTAGGGTGATAGAAGATTATTTATTGGGTTGTGGGGAAAGCATAATGCTATCTAAAGAAATGATAAATGAAATCCAAGACAAATTTTCACTCTCAATCAAGTCGGAGACCCATTTTCCACCACCATCTATAATTAGGGTGGAGGAAGGCTCACGATATAGGCTCAATGGGTGCACAATAAACTACTTGAAATAATTTATTAAAGGTATAAAAAAGGAACATATCATATTTAAAGAAAATTTACTCTTTGTCTTGGGAAAAAAATTCTTAAGGGTAAGTGTTATCAATCTATGTTATAAATCAATTTTTTGCTTCAAAATGATAAGAGCCAAGATAGTGAGGAAATAGCTATGGAAATTAAAGGTTCCCAAAAAGGATAGAATATTCTTATGGTTAATATTAAAGAAGAAGATCTTGACCTAGGAAATAATGCAAAAAGGAATAGGTTTGGACCAAGGATATATATGTTGTGTATATATATGTTGTGTAGGAGGAGGAAAATAAAATTCATTTGGTTGTTAAGTGCTCTTATGTACTATATAAGTGGAAGGAGATAGATCATTTGAATAGAATACCCATTGTGGAATAGGGATTCTTTGGAATAAATCCTATGATTGAGGTTTATAAAAGGAAGAAGAAAAATCATAAAAACCTTGTATTGCAATGTGGGCTATCTGGTTCACTTAAAATTCTTAGATTTTCAAAGACAAGTATATCCCTACCATTCAAATAATTTCTAAAGTGATAGTTATGTTATTATTATTCAAAAATTCCATGAATTAAAGGGAACCTCATAAGTTGGTGAATTGGTAGTTGATATTACCCATTTTTGGGGATTCATTAATGGTTCTAGACAAGAGCCACTTGTTTTTTGTAGTGTGGCTGGGTTTTTTTCTTCATTTCATTTTTTGAAGTTCAAACCAAGATTTGAGACAAGTTCAAACAACTATGCATAAATTTATGGAATTGAGAATCTTAATCAAATTGCTTATAGAGAGGGAATTATAGCACATTCAAATATTTGAGGACTCTATTTTATTGATCAATTGGATAGCAATTTCTTCCTATATTTATGATGTCTTGCTCTATCCCATTGTTGATCTTCTTCAGGTAGTATCTCTATCCTTACCTTTGTACTATGAAAATGTATGGCATACATCCATGTTTATAGGTAACCTAATGTTCAACGTGATTCCTTATCTAAGGAGGGTCAAAACATTATTTAAGGGGCATTGATGTTGGAAGAGACTTGGGATGAAAACTATGTTTTCCTTGTTCACTATTTAGGATGTTCAATATTTCTAAAGTCAAGGGTTGTAGAAACATTTTATTTTCTTTCTATTCTTAGAATTTACCCATTGGAACTAATGGTTCCTATTTAACCTCGCCTTGTCGGATTGAAGTGAGTCGACCATTGAAGCGAGTAGGTCGCTAACTAAATTTTGCCCACCTTGGATTTCAGATCCCCTTTATATGGACACTTATAACTAATGTGGTACCATGGATGTTGATTTGGTCCATATACAAACCTATTTATAGATATTATTTTATCAATCTACTACCACACATTGGATCATGGCTCATTATGCTTAAGTTTTGTAGTGGTGTATTTAGAAACCACCATTAATCTCTTGGAATCTATGTTCTCTTATGTTGTTTTTCTTCCTGATCCAACATGGTAACAAAGATCATTGGTTTGTGATTAAGGGTTTGCTAGAGTGACTGAGTACCATTAGAATACTGTTGTTTGATGAGTTGTTTTTTGAGTCCAAAAAAATGGTGAATCACTGAATTTGACCATTGTACTCTAATCCTATATTGATCTGAATCCTTTGGGTATTTCAGGTTCGATGCATTACTAGAGTGCTTACTAATTTGGGTGAGGCAACTTCTATGGGAATGAATATGCAACCGTCGGGTGGATTCTTTTTTTTTGGAATAAGGGTGAACCACGATGTGCCTTGAATGTTATTTTACTAGGATTATGATTCCCTAGCTTGTTTGGTAGATCATTGTTATAATATTGGGTGCTCAACTTCTAAGGCATGTCGACTTGCCATTAACTTGTATTAGTCAGAAAAGTATCGATTAATGATAGTTTGTTTGGCTAGAAATGATCTTGTATATGATAAATTGGATACCTCAAAGTGTGACCAACCATGGATTAAATGAATTGGTGCAACTTATGTTTCCCTAGAAAATTCATTTGATTAACTTTCAGAGGCATAGACTAAAGTGTTCTACTATACAGTGAATCGACTAGATGGTCGACTTGTGTATGGAAGTTGTTGAACTGATGAATTCATAAAATCCATTGACTGAGCATTCACTAGAATCTGTTTATCACTTGTCTTGTCCATCAATTGGTTTCCTTTGGGTGATCAACTTATTGAGCCATCGTCTATTCAAAATTTATCCAACTAAGGATTACATGACAAAATCTTTACTTTTTATGTGTATTGGACCTCAAATATATTGATTGAATAATACTTGGAAGCACCCCCTATGCTATTTGTTTTCTTATCATTAATATTGATTTACTTGGTCAAATCTGAGGTCGATTGGCATATGCTCGACTTGGTATAAGTTGGCTAGTGCAAATAGAGAAAATCATGGTTCGACTATGCATTGAAATCCTATTGAAGATGGGTATGTTTGATGAAGATGAAGCCCTGGTATTTGAGAAATTGTAGGAAAATTGATAGCAAAAGGAAGTGGCCTTGCAAGAATCTTATAATCATCTTCGTGGAGAAGTTGAATCATTGCATGCTATTGTTTCCTTGTTGCATACAGAGAATGAAGGACTGAAAAATTAGTTAAAGACTTCTCATTCCTTACATGAGGATGAAGTTGATCTTTTTCATACCGTTGTATTTTTCGCTATGGAAAATATTTTCCAAAATACTATGGATGAATTTGGAGACAAGACCAATCTCATTGATGATCTAGAGGTCGAAGTTAAATATATTTCTCATTCATAAAATGTTTCCTTGAAGGAGAAGATTTGTAAATAGGAGAACGCTAATACCCAACTAGATAATGAGGCTTCCCATTTGTAGGCCTATGTTGATGAGATTCATGAAGAAGATACTCCTATTCAAGACAATAATAACCACTTGTTTGATGCATATCAAGATTTGAAGAAATATTATGTTGCTTTATTTTTCGTAACTAACAGATAAAGATGAGATTGTCAAGGATTTGTAAGACATTCTTGAATTGCAAATCCTACAAGTAGCTGAGAAGTCTATTGATGTTGTTGAGATACCAGGTTCACCTATTTCTTCTTCTACCTTTGATAATATTTGTTTTATCCCAACTATTTGTAAATTAGATGACTATAGGAAAGATGTCGATGATGTTGTCATTTCATCTCGTGATTTGTTGACTGTTGACGTTATCTATCATATTTCTTAGAAACACGATATGTGTATAGGTTACTAACTACTAAGCAAGATGGGATACATTGTAGGAGGAATTAGGAAGAATGGATAGGGTATTATTTCTCTTATTCTCATTGAAATGAAATCACCAAGAATAGGTCTTGGATATGATGCTACTACACCTGGTTTTGCTAACAACATAAGAGTGTTATTTGTTGTTGGAGGTGTTCAAGCTGATTTGTCGGAAAAGAAACTTGTTGTTGACAGTGCTGAAAAGATTGATTAATTGGTTGTCTTTGATGAGCCAAAATTGAGAATGTCGTGCCAAATGAAATTAGTATTGAGGAGTAGGGTTGTTTTACTTGTGTTAGTGAACCAGAACCTGGGCCTACATAACCTTTCCTACTAAAACACATTTTTTTGCTATATCATCGTCATCATCATAAGAATCGTTGGAATTCTTCCAAGAATCAGAATTGTTGGAAAGATGGCAACTTTTCTTTTAGAAATTTATAGAAAAGATCTTAAAGATAGAACCATGGACCAATGCCGACTACTCAGATATATTGTTGTTACATTGATTAATAGTCATGGAATAATTTAAATGAATGCTTGATGACTTCATACAAATGTGTATCTTTGACTATACTATTATACAATTCTTCTCTTTCCTACTTTTGATTTCTTTAGAGTGGTCAATTGTGATTCGACCAAATAAGATAGTCCCCTAAGTCTCGAATGAAATTTATTTTGTTTTATATTGATTATCCCTTAGTTGTGTTTAAGGCAGGGGGATAAATTGAAGCTATTTCCTATGTAAACATAATATTTTTTTTACTCGATTGTTTCTTATTGAATTGATTGAACTTGTTGATACCAACTGGACTGTGTTCCACTGAGTTGATTTTTGTTTGTTAGGAAATTTAAAGTATTGTTACAACTACCTAAATAATGGGTAAACATATACTATATTTCTAGACATAAAACTAATTATTTGTTGTGTTATTTGGTAGTCAAATGATGAATTGGATCATGTTGTCTTGTTGTCTAATCAAATTCTCAACTGGGATTATTTTGGACAATAGATAGGAAGTTTGTTTGATGGATTGGATGACTACATGGACAATATTTCATACTTCCTCAAGGATTATTTATTGTACCATAGTTTGATCGATATGGTAGCAATTTTATGTTGTTGCGTTGTGGTTTATCAATGTTTTCAATTCATATAAAATTAAGGGGGGAATGTGTTGGCACAAAATTAGAGACCGGGTTCTTGAGTAGGGGCCAACAAAAGGTCATTGATGTAATCTAGTGTACAAGAATTTTCAATCCCCCAAAGGTGAAGGTTTCACCTAAAGAACGACTAAAGACTGATGTAAAGTAAAGAGGTTAATTGCATGGATGAACTGATAGATACCTCTTAACACCACAACATAGTTTCATCAGTTGTATTCATTCATATATAACTTTAAAATTTGCAACAAATATAAAGAAAAGAGATCGATCATGCTTATTCATACTGCAACATATATAAAGAAAAATACAGAAAGCATCATCCATCACATGTGCACATAATTTTGAACGGGGTGGATAATATTAATTCATATTAACCATAACAATTCAAAACAATACATACATGTGGCTCTACAACCTTAATTCACGCTCTATAGACTGGTCCATCGTGGATTTACAGTTACAATCAAGACCCATAAGTCAAACCTAATTACATAGCCCAGATTTAGAGAAACTTTGTGGTTCTCTTTGTTTTCACTTCTTCTTCTCTTTTTTCCTTCTTTCTTCTCTTTCTCCTTTTGCTTCCCATTATCTTTAAATATTTGCAGGAGTGGACCCAAAATAGTTGCGGTCATTGGTGGTTTCCATGATTTCCACCTTAAGTCTTTCCCTCTCTCCTGCAATTATGGACATTACAAAAAAAGGAGCCAACATCCAATATTATGAGTGTTGACATAACAGGGAGATGATGGTGATACCTTCTCCTTTGGGGGATTGAAAATTATGGCACACTAGACTACAACGACGCCCTTTTGTTGGCCCCTGTGTAATAACCCTAGTCACTAATTTTGCATCAAAAGAATTTTATATAATTTTTTTCTTTCCTCCAAGCTAAGTTTATGAAGGAGTGTTGGAACCAACGCTTCTTATGTAACCTCATTTTATTGGATTGAAGTGGGTCGACCGTTGAAGGGAGTCAATCACTGACTAAAGTCTATCCACCTTCGATTTCAAATCCACTTTCTATGGATAGTTAAAAATAATGTGGTCATGTTGATGTTGGTTTGGTCCATATCCAAACTTATTTATAGATGATTTCTTAGATTGGTTTGTCACCAAACATTGTATCATGGCTCATTGTGCTTAATTGTTGTAATGTTTTCTTTAGACACCAACACTAATCTCTCAGAACTTGTGTTCTCTTCTATTTTTTCTACCAAATCCAATATTACCAATATGGATATGCATTATATGCTAACAGGAAAAAATTTAGACTGTAGTTTTTGGAAATTTTCTTTCATGGTTCTTGGTAAGAAGCTTCAATTTAAGTATAGGTGATAGTGAATCCTTTTATTTTTTTTGGAAGATTTTAAGCTAATATCATAGAAGATAAGCAATCCTTAGTTTCATTCGAGTACATTCCTTAATTATATTCAAAAAATAATCCTCTTTATGCACATGATAAATGTGATTTCCATTCTCACCAAGAATAAACAGTGTGATTGTTTCCTCTAAAATAAGAAAAAGTTCATTTGGGAAAATTTTTAATATAATTTTTGTGGGGAAAACTATCCTAGTAACTAGGGTTAAGGTTACTAAACATATCAACGAAATATATCCTACTCTAACTCCCTACTCAATTGATAAATTTAACATTAAATGAAGAAAAAGGTGAGGGCCTACTTGGATTCTAGCAGTTGTATCTGTCTTGAATAATTGATACTCCAAGTTTTCTCCTTCACTTGAACCAATACCTACTACAAAAACAACCAAAAACGCCTTCCTCCAGCAACTTTGGTTATTTTAGTGAATAAAGAAAAAGTAAACATTGATCATATGATCAATTAAGCAAATTGATTACTAATACTATAACCAATTATTTCCAAAAACTACACATTGAATAACCATAAAATGGACAACATTATTTTTGGGGAAGACTAATATACACAATACCCTCATTCATCTAGTTGGGATATGGCGTATAATTTTTTTTATTTAAGTCTAAACTAGATACATTATTCATCCATGTAAATTAGTTCTCAAAATTCCAAACATCACAATTATAGAAATTAAGAAAATGCATTAGTCTCCTTTATAAAGCTTTGTTCATTAGAGTATATTCACTAATTAACAACGTGACAGTTTAGAACTATGAAAAGGTTGTGACAATACTTACCATGCCTATTCGAGCATATAGGACTCACTCTTACCTCAAAAGCTAATCTCTAGAGGTATAATTAATTACATGAGACTCTATTTTTTTACCAATTAATATTTACTCTCTTTCATGCATTATGATGTAATTCAACCAAGGAATTCTTGCTTAACTATAATTGATTGTATTTTGTATAAATAAAACATATACAACAACATTTAACTTAAGAGAGTTTATGAGTACTTAATTATTTGTAAGAATATGAGTGATAAGGTAAGGCTTCAATGACATAATCACTACTAATACCAACTTAAGTCCTTCATCAAAATATAGAATTAACCACTCATACTATATTGAGGGATGCAAACACGTCTTATTATAAAATATAGCAGGGTTATTTTCAACATATATTAATGCACATAATGATTTAACAACATTATTTCAATGTACTAAAATATAACAAGCAAAATTGTATGTACCTTGTGTGATGAATGTGGGAATATAATAAACCCACTTAATACTTAGGATAAAAATATTTAATCATTTTCTATTGCATTCCTACCTACTAGCCTATATAGTTGGAATCCACTTGCATAGCATGGTCAACACTTGCCATATATAGCCCATGAGAGATTTTATTATGATTCTAGTTTGATTCTGTCCACTTTATTGACTGTCGAAATTAGTAACTATGCCTTCCTGCAGATTATCTCTTTATTCAGCTTTATTCTAGCCTTTATGTGGATAAGGTAAAGCTAGTCAACTAGGAAACTGATATTTTTTGTTGCAAACCCATCCCCCATTATTTTCTCTCCATATTCCAAGATTAGCATGTTTTTCCATCACTCATGCTTTATAATTCATGAGGTCCTTGACTGATTTGGGAAGTGCTTTATCCACCTATGGCAGTTCATCATATTTGGTAAGTCTGATTTATGAGCTAGCATGAGTTGTCTTCCACCATCTCAATTTTATTTTATAAGGATATATTACTATTGTAACAATCAATCAATCAAGTCATTGATTCAATAATAAATTATTCATTGGATCACTTCTCTTGTATTTAGTCTCTTTATTATTCTCTTTATTTTCCCTGTGCATACTTGTGAGAATTATCTTAGTAGCAAGATATACCTCATGTGCTTCTTCTTTTCCTAAAGGTGCTTTTTCTACATGGTATCAAAGCTAAAATTTATACATGGTATCAGAGTGCAAGGTTGTTCAAGTTCAGTAGAGTTGAGGATCTATGTGTTCTCTCTTTCAAATCGCATCCAATCTCCTATCCCTCTCTGAACAAGAGGTTTTTATTAAGCTTACAAAATTTTCTCCTAGTTTTATTTGTTCATGTTGCAGAGAGTATATTCTTGAGCGCATCAATATCTTAGTATGGATTCTTCTTCAGTTATTCTTTTGACTCCCTTCAAATATCATGAATGGAAATCCAAAATTGGCATTCTATTGTGTAGTAAGGGACTCTATAGAGTTTCTATGGCTTTAGAAAATGAACCAAATTCTGTTGTTGAGAAAGCTAAGTGGCATAATAGGTTGGATGAAGACTATGGATTTCTTTCAATCTCTATTTCTCCTAATCTACTCTTTCATATACATTGTTTGACCACTCCAAACCAATTATGGACCAAACTTGAGTCTCTCTTTGGAGTTCAAGATGAGTTATGAGAGCATGAGTTGGAGAATGAGTTATTCTCATTGAGTCGAAGCATTTTCGATTCTATTGAGGGTTTATTCACCAAATTCAAGTCACTTGTTTTGTTCCCATGCAATGCGGGATTGAAAATAAAGAATATCAATTGATCCTTTCCATTTTATCAAAAATGGGTCCCGAATACTCAGTTTTTGTGTCCATTTTTCATACTACTAGGCTTGTTATTTCTAATTGGAAAATGTCTTCTTTGAGTACATTCTTTGATTCACTGACAAATGAGAAAGATAAATTGATCCATATGGGTACTCTTAGATTTTCCAAGGTAAATTATAATTCTCTCATATTTAAAGGAAGCAAGAATATCAAATCCAAGGAGAATCAAATTGTTAAAGAGAAGAAGCCAAAGTCAGATATTGAAGATTAAACTTTGAAGCCTACTGATGAAGGTTCAATGAAGAAAGTCCAGAAGAAAGGAAGTACATCCAAGTGTTCTTATTTCAGCAAGGGATTTCATCTTGAGAAAAAATGTTTCAATAATAACATGTACATCATGTCTCAGCTTCTTTAGAAGCACAACATCGAAGTACCAAATGAGCTAGAGAAGCACGTTGAATCTTCATAACATTGTCATAGTGCACATTTCCAAGGTGATATAAACTATGCCTTGAGTGCCAAAGTTAAATCATTTCCTCATATCTCTGATATAGATTCAATATACGATATATTAGAATCAGAAATATCAGTTTCTTTCTTTGATAATCCACTTGCCAGTCTTCTAGATTCCTCTCCCAATGATTGTGATTTTTCACTAGATCCTAACTTGTCTTTAAGAAGCTCTTCCTCACTCCATAGTTTTGATTTATAAGCATGTTTTCAGGATGATATGAATGTCATGACACCATTCATACCACTATCCATACCATATGCGATACCTATGAATACTCCTAAGACTATACAAACCCCAAGTTCACTAGTTGATTTCTCATTGGTTTTTTATGTAGTGTTACTTATATCAAATGGTTTCAAGCCTTGCATTTTTTTCATTGGTTACTTATATATGACATTAGTAATATTTGGACTTATCTTAAACATGTTTGGATATGTTACTCTTATGTTTTAGTTCTCAATTGCATTCATCATTCATAATCTTACACTCATCAGTTTTCCACATTTGCTCATAATTTCTCTAATCTAGCCCTATATCCTCATGGAGACGCTGAAGCATTTTTATTTGTTGTTCCATATGATAATATTTATGATAGATAAAATTATTTTCAACCTCATATCAGATATGGGAAGGTGATACATCAGAATGGAAGAAAGATATGTGATTCACATCACAATTTTGCAGTTATACAAGGAACCGATTGTGTTACTGATTGTATTAATTTTTGTACTCTTTGGGAAGGAGTATGCACAGATATATTTTTCATTTCATAATTTTTTTTAGATCATATTTTTGTAGTAGCAAGAAGCATTCAGATAATTCTCCTACTTCATCAAATGATGAGATACCAGGAGTCTGTCTTCTTCTTTCTTGCAGATTCTACACTCTAGCACATGATCATGGAGTTCATGATTTAGTCATCAAAGTATTTCACCAGAAGTAGCTCATTCAAATAATTCAAGTGACGATAAAGACATAATTAATACATGTTTTAAATTGTTTTCCTTTCCCTTTCTTGATGAAGGATTCTTCCATGTGGTTTTTCCTGTTTCCTCAACTTTTATGTACATTAATAATTGTAAAGGGTAATCATAGCCTTGTTGTTGGGCCCTATATACACCTATATGCACCATAGGCATCTGATTATTTCATACATAAACATCATAAACTAAGACTTAAAGGGGAGTGTGAGAATATAATAAATCCACATAATACTTAGGATAAAAATATTTGATCATTTTTTGTTAAATTCCTACCTACTAACCTAGATAGTTGGAATCCACTTGCACCACATGGTCAACACTTTCCATATATACCCCAGGAGCACTTTTATTATGATCCTAGTTTGATATTTTCCACTTTATTGATAGCCATAATTAGTAACTACTCCTTCCTACAGATTCTGTCTTTATTCTTCTTTATTCTATCCTTTATGTGGATAAGGTAAAGCTAGTCGACTAGGAAACTGTAATATTTTGTTGTCAACCCATCATCCATTATTTTCTCTCCATATTCCAGGATTACCATGTTTTTCCATCACTGGTGACAACTCACTCATGATTTAGCTAATTTGTGAGGTCCTTGACTGATTTGGGAAGTGCTTTAGCCACCTATGGGGGTTTATCATATTTGGTAAGTTTGATTTATGAGCTATCATGAGATGTCTTCCACCAATTCAATTTTCCTTTCTAAGGATGTATTACTATTGTAATAATCAATCAATCAATCAATCAATCAAGTCAATGATTCAATAATCAATTATTCATTGGATTGCTTCTCTTGTATTCAATCTCTTTATTCTTCTCTCTATTTTGCTTGTGCATACTTGTGAGAATTACCTTAGTAGAAAGATCTACCTCATGTGATTTTTCTTTGAATCAAGGCTCTTTTTATACATGGTATTAGAGCTACAATTTATACAATGAAAATAACATTGTAAACTTATCAGTAAACAACTAAATAGGATCATGAATCATTAACATCATAATATCATTGATAAAGAACATTCAATACATTCTCAATTTACTTAACACGTCTATATCAAAATGATTATCAGATAAATATTAACCAATTCTTCATAACAATGCCATCACTTGTCAATTAACATTTATATTCTTAAACATAAACAAATTTTAGTGACAAACAAATAATTAGCACTTAACTTGAATACGAAGTCCTAGGTGATTGAAAGATCAACTACAACTTTCCACCTAAATGTAGGCACTTTATCTAGACTATATTCTTTCAGCTGAGAGGCCACCCCGGAGCTAGGCAAGTTATCCATCCACTAAGCGGAGAAATGAATTGTGTTAAGCCCTAAATGTTGGGCACATTCCCCCCTATAGTATATCACTTTACCCCCTATATAGCGGTGTATTACATATTATTTATGTAGGCTTGGGTCTATTAGTGGGTATCTTAGTTGTTATTGTACACCTATGTCTCTTATATATATGAAGGAGATATTTTCATGTTAGTGAGTACTATTTATTGTCTTGTCTTGGGTACACAATACATTTTTTAATGAGGTTCCTCCCTCAAACATTATTGTTATTCATCTCTATTCTTCATTATTAAGGTGTGGATTATTCTCTTATTGTCTATTTCTACTATTTTTTGTTGAGTATGGTTGTCATTGATGTCAAAGGAGTTCATTAATGACAAAGGAAATGACATGACATGTATGATGATGTGACATGTTTGATGAGGTCTCAAATTCATATGATGATGTTCTAGTGCTCTCATGAAGTCATTTTTACAATTTGACACCATTATGTAAAAGTATGGCAACTTGTTGAAACTTTGAAAATTAACTAAGTATAGGAGAATCAGAGTTCATTAATGATAAAGGAATGAAAAAGGAAGTGATGACATGGCATGTGGCATGTGTGATGAGGTTTCAAATTCATAGTATGTTTTTATAATCCTCTCATGAAGTCATTGTTACAATTTGACACCATTCTGTAAAAATATGCAACTTGCTGAAACTCTTGCTAAAACTCTGAAAATTTGACTAAGTGATAATTTATTCTTAATATGTCTAAGGGGCCGCTATAAAATACATTCCATAGTTTGTATTTGATGAACTAAATGATTATGAGGATATAGACATATATATTGTTGTCTTTTTCATCTAACCATATGATCAGTTTGTCAATACAGTCTCTGAAGACGAAGTTATTAGTATGCCAAAAGTGCTTTCTGACATGATTTGCATTGTTTCGGTTCTAGTAAATCTGGTACTGATAAAAATTATATGATAACATCATGGTTTATATTGTTTATGTGTGCATTTGACCATGGTCTTAGTTCCTCTCAAATGTTATTGAAGAAAAAGTTACAGGTCTTCCAACATGAAGTTTCAGATTGTTTTGGGAAATTTGTTGATAATAGACTAAATATTGAAAATTTGGTCTAAGTTTCCCTAGTAAAATGCCTGCCACGTTTTGTAGTAAACTGGTAAAAATAATATGATACCATCATGATGTAGCTTATTGATGTGTGCATCTGACCATGGTCTTATTTCTCCTAAAAGGTGCTTGAAGACAAAGTTATAGGTCTTCCAAAACAAGGTTTCATGTTGTTTTGCACCAGTTCATGAAAAGGTGTGTTTCCATAATGAATAGATGCATTGGTGAAAAGGTTTTAATGAAGGGACACAATGGTTCAAAGACATGATGAAAGACACATTTAAACAGAAGTTTTAAGTGAAAGAAAGATGTCTCAGCAATCCAGATCAATGTAACAACAAGAGAAGACAGAGACCAATGAAGTGAAGAATAATCAGTAACAGAATTGAAGAAAAGGATCAAATTAGGGAGGTGGTGTCACGTCCCCATCCCTCAGACCAGGGAGGAGGACACAACGAACACCACGTTAATCGGGAAAACAGGCCCATGAACATGAACAGAAGAGATCAATGCTGAAATTACAAAGCTTAAAAATAATGCATGCGAAGATGCATAAACATACAAGCATACACAGATGCATAATTCTTTAATCATACAGCGGAAGCAAACATACATTCCAGCATTTAACATGTTCATCCTAATTCATTAAACATCAATATAATTGCAGAGATGAAGTAACAGCAGCACTTATATTTTGATGAAGAACTTGCCCAGCAACCAGCTACGTCGCTGCAACATTCCACCCAACCATAGGCCAACGTGCTCATCAATATCTCAGCAACGCTGCCACCCCCGAGCTAGGCATGATTCCTCAAGGACTAAGGGTCAATTGCAGGATTACACATAGCCAAGGGGACACCAAACAGCCAAACCAACACCACTGGGTTTATCAGGCCATCAACAGATCGGCCAAGCTAGCACAGTCCAAAGACCAACCACTGCATACCAGCAACTAAAACAATCCCTTCACAACCTCGTGAAGAAGGAAAAGACAATCAGTGGTAGTCCCAAACAACAGGTGAGACACAGCTCAAGCCTACAAGGCAACTCAGAGTTGTTCTTGGCCCTAAAGTGGCCAAAACAACTCAGCTGCAACACCCAAATTAGGATATATCAACAGCCCAAACACACAATAAATGATAGCAGCATTCCACAGTTCCAACAGGGAAAACTTGGCCAATGGCACCCATAATTCCTCAATATAACGGCTGGGCAACTTACACAGTCCCAACGAGGGAGAAGCCAATAGGTGTGGGAATCAACAACCCACCATCATCCACGAGCCCACAAGGCAACACACAATTCCTCAATGCAGACGTTGAGGAAATTTACACATCCACAATCCAAAGTGGAAGCAGAATTTGGACTCACAACAGCATCCCAAATCATGGGAAAACAACAGCAACCCAAAACATACGCAGCAGCTCACTCATGACATGGGAAAAATGCCCCAAAAAGTCTGTGCGTGAGTGCAACTTGCACCCAACTGTAACACACAGAGGAAAACAAAATGCATGGCCGCAAATCAGTAAGGAAAACTCACACACACAGTCCCTGAGCGCGAAATAGCTCCTGCACCCAAGAATCCCAAGCGACAACCAAGATTTCTCTTGTCCCCGGCGTGGGAAAAACCAACGCAGAGTCCCTGTGCGTGAGCATGAACAGACCACGACCCTGCGCGCGAGCAGGAAACAGACCACGAAGAAGATGGCAGTGGTGGTGAAGGCTAGGCACATGAGGAAGATGATCCGACAGGGGAAGAGTGCGTGAGGGGAAGAACGGATAGTCGTGGGTGGAGTGGGTGTGTGGGCAAGGGACTGAGAGTCCTCCACAGCCACCACCACTTCAGCAATAATTGTCCTAACCACCAGCAGCCATAACTGCTCAACTACCCAACAGAACATTAAAGAGGTTGGAAGAGGTTGGATGGGACAAGAAAGGTGGCAAACACACAAGGTGGTAACACATGGGTTTTTCCCCCATAAACCAAGGTTTGACATTCCCCACCCCTTATCCTTTGGAACCATGCCCTTTTCATTCAACGTTTCATTGCCGTAGCTGGTTGTGGTTTATTTTAATTGATGTGCGTGTTTACATGATGCCAACTATAATGTGCCAAACAGCACCATATACCATCGGCAATTATACCTATTGCCGAAACATACACACACAAATCGATGGTGGGGCTTTTGCCTTTAGCTCCTCACCAAAATTAATTACAATATATACATCATACAAATGGGGTCAAAACTGGGGACATTACATTCCCCTCCCCCTTGGAATAACACCGTCCTCGATGTTCCATTACATATATACAATACATATACAATTGCACATCAAAATTTCCAAAACTTTGTAGATCTATCCCACGTTCAATCATCTACTTTGAACGTACAAGACCAAGCTCCTCGGCTTCCATGGACTTCTCCTACTGGTTCTCAGCTTCCAGCTGATCCCGAAGTCTAGGAACTTTGAGGCTATTGCCTTCATCATGTTCCCTCATTGGACAGTCCCGGCGTAAATGATGTCCTCCGCATCTCCAACATCTCACTGGCTGCTTCATCTTTACCTGCTCAATTTCCTTTGAGTCTTCAAGCCTAGACCGTTTCCTATCGGGTCGCTTGGACAATTGTCCCATCACTGATCCACCTTCCTTTCCTTTGCCGATTGCTCCCAGAAGGCTTTTCACCTCCCTTTGCAAACCAATAGAGTCTTGCAAAATCTAGTGGTTCATTTCACTCTGCCTTTCCTGTATCTTGAGCATCTCCCCAATATTCTCTTGGGTCTTGGCAATCACTTGAAGGAGACTTCCAGCTAAGTCCAATAAATTTTGATCTGCTGCCATGATCAATGTGCACCACCTGGTTTCACTTTTCTCACCTGTGAAATGCACCATTGAAAGCCTATCAGACCAAGCATAACATAGACATTAAAATCGGTCAGTTAATTACCCAATTGGCATGACAGTCCAAGTCTCATCAATGAGACTTTCATATTTTTCATGCCTTCCCCAACGGCACATGAGCTCCTTCATGTCCATTCCTGGGCAGGGAATTAACTATTCCAGCATTCACAAATTTACTTAAGCAAATACACACATTTCATTCTCAATCATACATGCATTCAACAATCCTTTGTTTTCACAATGCATAAGTATATATGTATATATATATAATCAAAAGGCAAGAGAGAGCAGTAAGAGTTTTTCCCCTCTTTGTTTTGTCTCATCCTGGAACCCACACCATCGCAGTGGCTTTTCATGCTCTCAGCCTCTTTCACTTCACCGTGAATGCTGGACCAATCCTTCTTGGTCATGACACTTAGTGTATTCGGTCCATTCTAGACCTCTAAACCATGGAGTCTCTCCACATGGTTTGTCACGGCTGCTAGGACTCCCCCGTCTTACTAGCACCTTTTTCATTACTGCTCATTCCGAGCTTTCCAGGACAGTCACATGTCCATATGCACCCCTAGGATGCTCTCAGGGTCCTCGCTCCTAATGATACATATATCCAAACATTGAATAAATTCACATGTTTAGTTTATTCACATCAGTTTTATCTCTAGAACAAGAGCTTAAAACATCCTAACCAAATCATATACGCATGTATATTCATAAGCAAAATAATCCAATACTTATCTGTATTGTGCGTTTCCTCGTTCGTCCACAGGATCTTGCTTCGCTTTGCAAGCCTTGGGATCGCCTATGGACTTAGATGTTAGGTCAGAACGCCGGTTGTTTCACAACATCAAATAATTAATGTCCAGCCAGTCATAACCATGTCAACTGGGTTTGGAACTTTATCATGACCATTTCCAGGTCTAGGATCTACTATGGATCCTTAGGCATATCATAGCCCATCATACACTTATGTCAACAATGACACATACACTTATACCAACCATTCACTTATATCAACGCACACTTATATCAACAATAACCCTTACTCCGCAACCCCTCACAACAGCCATTTACCATTTACCTTTAGCCTGTCAACACAAGCAACACAAGCAATACAAGCAAACTCATCAGCGTTATTGCTCAAAAACTGTAATCACATTTTCCATCATTCACTATCAAGTATTGAGACACCAGGAGTGCATCCACTCCCTAGAGTGTAATCAATATCGACAACCCTTTCATGACTCAACATCGAAAAAGTGTGCACCCATTCCCGGTGTGTGCCATGCAGGCCCTATGCATACTCAAACAATCGGTCATAATGTATATTAAATCAAAACATGTTCTGCATATGGAATTTAATAATTAAACATGCATATTCATAGCAAGGGTCACATAACACTTATCCATTTGCCGTCGTAGTATGCCTTTGTTAAGGAGGAATGGAGGCTTCTTCCCTGAGTTAACAGTACCTCAGTTAGCCCTCCTGACTCCTTTTTACATTTCACATTCACACATGTCCTACCGACATAACCCATACCATCTCACTCATGTTATCACCAAACATGCAGTGCAGATGAGACATTTTCAAAATGTCCAATGGCGTTTCACCCGAAACCCATTTCCAAGATAAGGGAAAACCTTCCCATGAAGTTTGGCTCTTGCAGGTCATCACACATGATCTTCCTACAACGTGTACCCCTGACACATTCATCAATAGCCAGATATTCAATCATTACCTGATACTACAATCCAAATTGATCATTCCATAACCAAGCAATGACATTAGCAATCAAATTCATTAAGAATTTGCAATTCTATCTACTACAGAAATTGACTAGTTCATTTGTGGGTCTCTTGTAAGCAGCATTACTATGCCCATTATAATTTTATGCTTACTATCATAACATGATTACCCACTTACCATGCGTCCCTCCTGACACAATCTTATACAAGCCAACAATGATTAGTAGTCGTTAGCACTTTCTTAAATCCGAAATCCACGATTCAAATTTAACAACCCATTATGCATATCAACTATTTTCACAACCATGAGACTTCTTCTCATAAATGGTATATTCTGGCATTGGTCAGGGTCTTACCTCTCAATGCCATGCTCGAATAATCTACCTGAAACATCAGCTTCAAACATCCAAACACAAGCTTATGCAAGCCAATAATGACTAGTAGTTGTCAGCAATTTCTTAAATTTGAAATTCACAATTCAAATTTAACAAGCTCTTTCACATGGTAGATTCTGGCATTGGTCAGGGTCTTACCTCTCAATGCCATGCTCGAATAATCTACCTAAAACATAAGCTTCAAACATCCAAACACAAGCTTATGCAAGCCAATAGTGACTAGTAGTTGTCAGCAATTTCTTAAATTTGAAATTCACAATTCAAATTTAACAAGCTCTTTCACATGGTAGATTCTGGCATTGGTCAGGGTCTTAACTCTCAATGCCATTCTCGAATTAATCTACCTGAAACATGAGCTTCAATCAACCAACACTTGGTAAGTCTAGATGCATATAACTTTTCATTGCTACAACCATCACTGAAGCATTTTCAGAATTTATAAAATTCAAATACTTCCAGCTGTTAGTCACATCAATATCATCAAAGCTCATTTACGTCATGCAATCATTATCATATTAATGTTTGCAAGGTATAGTCATATCATTCATGCAATTAAATGAAGGTTTAGATACCCTTACTTCACAAGCGTATCATTTATGCCACCTTGCTCTTCCATAGAGCATTTCTGGCAGCCAACTGATCATGACTATCCTGCATTCATAGCAACCTCTGAAATGGTTCCTGAATTGTCATCAATTCATCATTTCAATCATTAGTCATTCATAAAATCACATGCATTCATCTCAATGCATTCAACCTACCATGGCCTAGCCATGTCCACCTCACATAGGATGCATTACTACAATCAATATCATCAACATATATAGGCATGACACCTTTCTATATTCAAACATCCACATGGTATGAGGTCTCTTACCTGTACCAATCCATGGAATTTTTCATAAGCAAATTCTTACCTGCATGGGTTCTACTTACGCCCTGGACATGACCAATTTGGTTGTTCCTTTGCAGGAGATTATAGAATTGCTCACCAACTTTTGTTACGAACTCGTTGCCTTATCCCTTTCTTCATAGGGTTGCTAGTCCCATTCATCATTGGTTTTTCCACTAATGCCAACATCAAACCAATGATTATCATTAGTGGTTCATTATAAATATATAATTTCTAATATTCTTACCAATCATGCAATATCCTATGCATGCAATACATATCATCATGCATTTCAAGCATAAACTTAGGAAATGTAGTTATAGTCAGCAAGATAGGGTCTAATGAAAACTTCCTTCTCAAATCCCTCATCTTCTCATGGAATTCCTTTTTCACACAGCAGCTGGTTGACTTCATAGTCCTTGCTGCCCCTGGGCATGCAACTATCCAGATTTGCCCATTTGATAACAACGGCCATCATTAGCACTTGGCTGCTTCATGCTCAGATCTTGGTCACTTATCCTTTTTCCCTACCGGATAAGCTTTCCAACGCCTGTCCACATGCTTCATTCTGACCTCGGATGTGAAAACCACACCACTTCTAAGAATGAAGACTTTCACCAAATCTTTGCATTTTGGAATGGGTGCCATCTTCAGCCAACTTCAGCCACCTATAAACCACTGAGAACAGCTGAAAATCCCACTAGAAATCAGTCGAAATCTGCTAGAGATCCCACTGAAAACCACTGAGAAATCCCCTTTAAAAAACTCAATTCTCTTTGTGCAGAATCGGATCTCAACCACTAATCCTTCTGCAACGGCGTCTCTCGGAAGGCTTCCCCTTCCGCAACGGCGGCTCTCGGAAGGCTTTCAGCTTCCGCAACGGCGGCTATCGAAAGGCTTCCCCTTCCGCAACGGCGGCTCTTGGAAGGCTTTCCCCTTCCGCAACGGCGGATGCTCATTCACTTTCTTCTTCCAGCGATCAATATTTTCGTTATTTAGAAGAAAAAAAAATCAAACTTTATTTTATCGCGTCGGCTGTCGACGGTCTTTCTACATCAGAAGCCAAATATTTTCGTTATTTAGAAGAAGAAAAAAATCAAACTTTATTTTATCGCGTCGGCTGTCGACGGTCTTTCTACATCGGAAGCCAAATGACTTTGGCTTTCACAACAGTGGAACATGAAACGCTTTTACCTCCAATGAGTGAACTGACTTTTTTCCTTAGAAAATTTTTCAACTTTCTTTCTTTACGTCGGAGGCCTCACCCGTCGGCCGGGAAGTTGTTTCTCCATTTGCAACGGTGGATGCCAAATCCTTTCTCCATCTGCAATGACGGCACGCAGAACCTTCTCTTCTTTCGGCGACGGTCTTTCTTCGTTGGATGACTTACCGCTTTTCTCTTCCGCAATAGCGGCAATCATTCCCCTTTTTCTATCGACGAAATAGTTCATCAACAGCCGCAACGGCGGCCCACCAACTCCATTCATCTTCCGATCGGCAACCCAACCTGATCGGCATCGGTGGGCTTTTACATCGGAAGCTTTAGAGCTTTTCACTTCCACAGAATCGGCGGCTAAATCCCTTCCGCAGCCGCAACGGCGGTGCACAACCCACTTTCTCTTCCGATTGGCGGCGTTTACTTAGCAAAATTTTCAACTTGCGGCGTCGGCAGTTCTTCCACATCGGAAGCCAAATGACTTTGGCTTCCGCAACGGTGGCTCACCAAAGACAAACTTCTTTCGATCAGCCGCAGACACTTAGAAAATTTCCGCGATTTTCTTCTGTACTACCGGCAATCAGATGACTTTTTCGTCCGGCATCGAATCGTTTCTCCATCCGTAACGGCGGCATGCAGAGCCTTATCTTCTTTTGGCGGCAATCTTTTCTCATAGGAAGACTTGTTCCTTTGGCTTCCGCAACGGCGGAACACCAACCTGAACTTCTTTCGACTGGAAGCTCTTCCGCTATGGCGGACGGGAGATTTCCAACTCTTCTGCACACCGGAAATCCTTTCACATCGGAAGCCAAATGACTTTGGCTTCCGCAACGGTGGACTGGAAACCGCTTTCTCTTCCGCAACGGCGGACTGTCAAACCAATTTCTCTTCCGACGGACGTCAAAACAATTAGAAAATTTCCGCAATTTTCTTTCCTAGTTGGAAGACTTGGCGGTTTGGTCTTCTGCAACGGCGGACGGGAAACCACTGACTCTTCCGCAACGGCGGAAGTCTTATCACTAGTGGCCCAACTGTCAACACTTCCGCAACGAGTCGACGGTCTTTCCACATCGGAATCCAAATGACTTTGGCTTCTGCAACGGCGGACGGGAAACTGCTTTCTCTTCCGCAACTACGGAAGTCGGAACCACTAAACCCTCCGATGACCCGACTGTCAACACTTAGGCAATATTTTGGAAGTTGCTGTCATCCATCATTGATCCCTGCTGAGCAGAAGGCAATTCCACCCTCTATCAGTTGCTCCATCTTGGCCCATAGAGGCCCATTGTTGCAACCTTAGCTCTGATACCATTCTGTCACATCCCCATCCCTCAGACCGGCGAGGAGGATGCGACGAACACCACGTTAACCGGGAAAATAGCCCCATGAACATGAACAAAAGAGATCAATGCTGAAATTACAAAGCTTAAACATAATGCATGCGAAGATGCATAAACATACATGCATACACAGATGCATAATTCTTTAATCATACAGCGGAAGCAAACATACATTCCAACATTTAACATGTTCATCCTAATTCATTAAACATCAATATAATTGCAGAGATGAAGTAACAGCAACACTTATCTTTTGATGAAGAACTTGCCCCGCAACCAGCTACGTCGCTGCAACATTCCACCCAACCATAGGCCAACGTGCTCATCAATCTCTCAGCAACGCTACCACCCCTGAGCTGGGCATGATTCCTCAAGGACTAAGGGTCAATTGCAGGCTTACACATAGCCAAGGGGACACCAAATAGCCAAACCAACACCGCTAGGTTTATCAAGCCATCAATAGATCGGCCAAGCCAGCACAGTCCAAAGACCAACCACTGCATACCAGCAGCCAAAACAATCCCTTCACAGCCCCGTGAAGAAGAAAAACACAATCGGTGGCAGTCCCAAACAACAGGTGAGACACAGCTCAAGCCTACAAGGCAACTCAGAGTTGTTCTTGGCCCTAAAGTGGCCAAAACAACTCAGCTGCAACACCCAAATCAGGGTATATCAGCAGCCTAAACACACAATAAATGATAGCAGCATTTCACAGTTCCAACAGGGAAAACTTGGCCAACGGCACCCACAATTCCTCAATATAACGGCTGGGAAACTTACACAGTCCCAACAAGGGAGAAGCCAACAGGTGTGGGAATCAACAACCCACCAGCATCCACGAGCCCACAAGGCAACACACAATTCCTCAATGCAGACGTTGAGGAAAGTTACACATCCACAGTCCAAAGTGGAAGCAGAATTTGGACTCACAACAGCATCCCAAATCATGGGAAAACAACAGCAACCCAAAACATACACAGCAGCTCACTCACGACATGGGAAAAATGCCCCAAAAAGTCTGTGCGTGAGTGCAACTTGCACCCAACCGTAACACACAGAGGAAAACAAAATGCACGGCCGCAAATCAGTAAGGAAAACTCACACACACAGTCCCTGAGCGCGAAATAGCTCCTGCACCCGAGAATCCCAAGCGACAGCCACGATTTCTCTTGTCCCCAGCGTGGGCAAAACCAACACAGAGTCCCTAGGCGTGAGCATGAACAGACCACGACCCTGCGCGCGAGCAGGAAACATACCACGAATAAGATGGCGGTGGTGGTGAAGGCCAGGCGCATGAGGAAGATGATCCGACAGGGGAAGAGTGCGTGAGGGGAAGAATGGACAGTCGTGGGTGGAGTGGGCTTGTGGGCAAGGGACTGACAGTCCTCCACAGCCACCACCACTTCAGCAATAACTGTCCCAACCACCAGCAGCCATAACTGCTCAACTACCCAACAGAACATTAAAGAGGTTGGAAGAGGTTGGATGGGACAAGAAAGGTGGTAACACATGGGTTTTTCCCCCATAAACCAAGGTTTGACATTCCCCGCCCCTTATCCTTTGGAACCATGCCCTTTTCATTCAACGTTGCACTGCCATAGCTGGTTGTGGTTTATTTTAATTGATGTGTGTGTTTACATGATGCCAACAATAATGTGCCAAACAGCATGATATACCATTGGCAACTATAGCTATTACCGAAACATACACACACAAATCGATGGTGGGGCTTTTGCCTTTAGCTCCTCACCACGATTAATTACAATATATACATCATGCAAACGAGGTCAAAACCGGGGACATTACAGGTGGGGTGGTGCTAGGGCAAGCTGCTATCCTACAATGGGGTTGTATCCTCCTGCCAGTAGTAGATGGAAATGAGGGTGTTGTAGCATCCTTGTTTGTTGGAGCAGGCATAAACCAGGGTGTTTTAGCATCCTTGTTTATTGAAGCATGTAGAAACTGGGGTGTTGTAGCATCCTTTAGTTGTAGCTGAAAAACGTGGGGATTAGCATCTCTAGCAAGTTGTATATTGCAAAAACAAATTGTAAATATAATTTTGCAATTATAGAAATTGTTTGTGGTTTTCTTAATTGGAATTCCATGATAAATGTTGTGTTATGTGTATCTTGTTGATTCTGTGTTTTAATGAATAAGTTAAAAGTGGTTTTAAATTGTTCAAAGTTATCAATACTGATTCACCCCCCCTCTCAGTATTGTCCAATATTCCAACAATTGGTATCAGAGCGAGATCCTTCACTATGGATCATCAAGAAGGGTTACCTTCTAACAAACCTCCATTATTTACAAGATATAATTATGCATTTTAAAGTGTAAGAATGACATGTCATCTAATGTCTCTTGGATGCAAAATTTGGTGTTCTGTTGAAAAACGGTATAAAATACTAGACAACCTACCTACAAATAGAGATGAACTAGATGAATATGAATCCAATGCAAAAGATTTGAATACAATTTTGAAAGGATTAGCAGATTCAGTGTTTTTTAAATTCATGCAATGTAATACAACCAAACGTGCTTGGGAAAAATTAAAAATTGCTTATGAAGGGGCTTCCAAAGTAAAAAAATCCAAACTTCAAACATACAAAGGGCAGTTCAAAAGTCTAAAGATGAAAGAAGAAGAAAATATTGCAGAATATATTCTAAGAGTAGATGAAATTGTCAATGCTATTAAATTCCTAGGAGGAGAACTAAAAGATAAAGAGGTATTTTAAAAAGTACTAAAACCCTACCAATAAGATATAACCCAAAAGTATCTATTGTAGAAGATCGAGATGATCTTGAAATTTTGACAGTGGATGAGCTACATGGGATATTCAGTGCCTATGAGATGAGAACATAACAAAATGGACCATCAAGAAAAGAAGAAGCATTTGAAGCTAAAAAACAGTCAAAGAAATATGAATATTTACCCAAGAACCAATCAGAGAACTCAGATGATGAAGAAGCTCTTTTCATAAGAAAAAACTTGAGAAAGGTACTAGAAAGTACAAAGGAAAGCTACCACTAAAGTGATTTAATTGTGGAAGAATTGGACATTTTGACAAAGTGTCTTGACCCAAAATAAGAAGATAGTAATGATGAAGAACCTTGCCGTTATAAGAAAGATCAAAAGAGTAAAACTATATACACGAAGAAATTTAATAAAAAGAAGACAAACTTATATTCCATGGAAGACAATGAAGATGAAGAGATATGTGAAAATGAAGATATTCTATTCATGGGAATAGAAACTCAAACTTCAAATGATGAATCATATGTAGAAGGAGAGGTGGACCTAAAGGCTGAACTCATAAGTGCTCTTGAGGAAATTGAAAACTGTAGAAGAAGGAGCAAATATTTGAAAGAACAGTTGTCAAAAATACAAAGAAGAGCAGAAATCAAAATAAGAGGAAGTCAAGACCCTCCAAGAAGAGCTTTAAAATTCAAGATAATAAGTAATAGTTAGCATGAAATAGGCCGAGAGCTTAAAAAAAGAATCTAATAACTTCAAGGGAGAAGTAAAGAGGCTAAAAGGTCAGCAAACTATTAATGAGAAGTTCAGAAAAAGAATGAAAACACAAGACTCTGAAAGAATTGGGGCAGCAATTATTCAACTTAAAAAGAAGGATAATGAAGAATCTATTAAGTCACAGTTTGAGAACAGCTCGAATATTCTAGATGACAGCCTAAGTGGACAAATACCATCAAGTTAAAAATATGGATTAGGATATAACAAGAAGAGTTATGTTGTTGTAATTATGGATCCAATTGGAAAGAAGGATAGTTAGAAATATGCTCCCTCTCATAATAAATATAGAACTAATATGATGACTAGAATACCAATGACAAGTACGTATAATCATATCTTTCTTGGTCATTGCTACTCTTGTAATAATTTTGGACATATGTCTAGAGAATGTAAGTTGATAACTCCTACAGAAAATAAGGCTACAGTAGAGGTTCAAAAACAAAGGAAGGGATGGAAGAAGAAGGAATTTATGAAGCAGAAAGATCAAAGATTCCCCAATTATAAAAGAACACTCTATGAATATTTCCATTATTGTCACAAGTTTGGTCATAAGGCTATTGATTGTGGAATTAAGAGAAAAGATCAAGGTTTGAAAAGGCAAAGAAATAGAAGATCTGTGAGTAGGGTACCTCATGGAAATATGTGGAGAAGAAAGTTAGATTAGAAAGATTGAGAGGAAACAAATATTCCAAACATCAATGAAGTTTTCGAATATGATAGTGTTGTAGATAAGAATGACATCCATTATGATGAAAAGCAAGATAGAGATGTAAAAGAATACATCAATGGAGATGATGATGAAGAATATAATGATGATGGTGGAACTGAAAAAAGAATGTCTTTTTTAAAATCTCTCATCACCTAGAAGAGAACCCTAAAATTAGCATTAGAAGGGATCATATACTCATGGGGAGTTTTAGTACAAGAAGGAATCTATTGTTTAATTAACAAGCCTTACTATTAGTGGTGGAACCTAAGAACTTTGCACAATCCAACAAACATGATGATTGGATCAAGGCCATGAATGAAGATTTGGATCAAATTGAGAAGAATCAAACTTGGGCACTTTCCCAAGACCTAAAAGCAATAATATTTTAGGGGCAAAATGGGTATTCAAAAACAAGTTCATTGAATATGGTCAAAAGATAAGAAACAAAGAAATACTAGTGTGTAAGGGATATGCTCAAGTGGAAGGTATTGACCTTGAAGAAACATTTTCCCCTGTAGAAAGACTTGAATCAATCATATTGTTTTTGGCATATTCATGTTATAGAAACTTCAAATTATATCAAATGGATGTCAATTATGCATTTTCAAATGGGAATATAGAAGAGGAATTCTATATAGAAAAACATAAAGGTTTCCTCATATCAAAAAAGGAGGACTATGTTTGCAAACTGAAGAAGGCACTCTATGGTCTCAAACAATCCCCAAGGGCATGGTTTTCAATACTAGATAGTTACTTGAAGCAACAAGGATATAAAAGAGGGGTCACTGAAAGTAATCTCTACATAAAGTTTAAAGATAAGATTATGATCATTGTTATTATTTATGTGGATGATATTATACTTGGAGTCGATCTACAAATGCTAAGTGAAAAAATTTCGTCTAAAATGAAGAAGGAGTTTGAAATGTCAATGTTGGGTGAATTAACGTTCTTCTTGGAACTAAAATTTTCTCAACCAGACAAAGGGATCTTCATCACTCAAACCAAGTATATTAAAGACATGCTTAAGAAGTTTAAGTTGGAATATTATAAGCTTGTTAGTACACCCATGGTCACTGGTTGTAAGTTAAGTAAGGATGATGAGTCACTGGAAGTAGATCATACCATGTATAGATCTATGATAGGAATCCTGCTATATGTGACAATTACAAGACCGGATGTGATGAAACTTGTAGGATTGATTGCTAGATTCCAATCAGCTCCCAAAGAAATACATGTGACAGCAGTGAAAATAATTCTCAGATATTTGAAAGGTACTACAGAGTATGGTTTATGGAACCCAAGAGGTCAAGACTTCACTTTAAAAGAATTCACTGATGTAGATTGGGCAGGAAGTGTTGATGACCGAAAGAGTACCAGTGGAGCAACATTCTACTCGGGAGACGGTTTGGTATCATGGCTAAGAAACAATCCTCCATTGCAATATCTACAGCAGAAGATGAATACATTACTATCGTATCATGTTGCACTCAATTCATTTGGATGAAACATACATTGGAATACTTGTAAATTATGAGCATCCAATAGTGATAAATTATGACAATAAAAGTTCTATAAACATATCAAAAAACCGTGTTATGCACTCCAAGACAAAGCACATCCCTATAAAATATCACTTTTTTTAGGGATCAAGTATCACAGAAGGTGGTGAAACTGGAATATGTTGATACAAGGGAACAAATAGCTTATATATTCACTAAGACACTACCCAAAGAAGCATTTGAGCAACTTATACAAAAGTTGGGAGTAATATCCCTACAATTAATATATATAAAAAGGCATTATGTTAGGGGGGGACATGTTGATAGGGAGAAATGTCAAAAGGATACCTTTGTCATTAATGTCAAAGGGGGATAAAATTGAAGAGTTGTTGCCATCAATTCCAAAGGGGGAGAATGTTGAGTATGGTTGCCATTGATGTCAAAGGAGTTCATTAATGACAAAGGAAATGACATGACATGTATGATGATGTGATATGTGTGATGAGGTTGCAAAGTCATATGATGATGTTCTAGTGCTCTCATGAATTCATTTTTACAATTTGACACCATTCTGTAAAAGTATGGCAACTTGTTGAAACTCTTCTTGAAACTTTGAAAATTGACTAGGTATAGGATAATCAAAGTTTATTAATGACAAAGGAATAACAAAGGAAGTGGTGACATGGAATGTGGCATGTGTGATCAGGTTGCAAAGTCATATGATGGTATTATAGTCCTATCATGAAGTCATTGTTACAATTTGACACCATTATGTGAAAGTATGGAAACTTGCTGAAACTCTAAAAATTGAGTGTATAAATTCTTCTTAATATGCCTAAGGGGCCTTTGTAAAATACATGCCATCTTCTGTATTTGATGAACAAAATGATTACGAGGATATAGAAATATAGATTTTTGTCTTGTGAATCTAACCATCTGATTGGTTTTTCAATACAGTATCTGAAGGTGAAGTTATTAGTCTACCAAAAGTGTTTTCTGCATGATTTGCATTGTTTCAGTTTTGGCAAATCTAAGTGGCCTCAGTAAAATGCCCACCATATTTTGTAGTATACTGATAAAAATTATATGAAACTGTCATGGTTTATCTTGTTGATGTGTGCATCTAACCATTGTCTCAATTCCCCTAAAACGTGCTTGAAAATCTTTTACAGGTCTGTCAAAATGAGGTTTAGGACTGTTTTGGGAAATTTTTTGTTGAAAATTGACTAAGTATTGAAAAATTAGTCTAAGTTTCCCTAGTAAAATGCTCACCATATTTTGTAGGAAATTGATAAAACTAATATGATACCATCAGGATGCATCTTGTTGATATGTGCATCTGAACATGGTCTTATTTCTCCGAAAAGGTGCTTGAAGACAAAGTTATAGGTCTGACAAAACAAGATTTCAGGTTGTTTTGCACCAGTTCATGAAAAGGCATATTTCCATAACGAAGAGATGCATTGGCGAAAAGGTTTTAATGAAGGGACACAATGATAAAAATACACAATGGCTCAAATACATGATGAAATAAATATTTAAACAAAAGTTCGAAGTGGAAGAAAGATGTCTCAGCAATCTAGATCAATGTAACAATAAGAGATGATAAAGACCAATGAAGTGAAGAATAATCAAAAACAAAATTGAAGAAAAAGATCAAATTAGGGAGGTGGGGTGGTGCTAGGGCAGGCTACAATCCTGCAAGGGGGTTGTAGCCCCCTTCTAGTAGTGACTGGAAAATAGGGTGTTGTAGCATCCTTGTCTGTTAGAGAAGGAAGAAACTGGGGTGTTGTCGCAGCCTTCAGTTGTAGTTGAAAAAATCGGGGATTAGTGTCTCCAACCATTTGTATCTTGCAAAAACAATTGTAAATATAATTTTGCAGTTATAGAAAGTGTTTGTGGTTTTCCTAATTGGGATTCCATGATAAATGTTGTGTTCTGTGTATCTTGTTGATTATGTGTTTTATTGAATAAGTTAATAGTGGTTTTAAATTATTAAAAGTTATCAATACTGATTCACCCCCCAACTCTCAGTATTTTCCAATATTCCAACATTTTTATGCTATTTATGGGACTTGGTTACATATCATTTAGTATCATAACTCTTTCCTTGGGACTGGTTTCTTCAAAGTAAGTGATCGTAGAATTTTCACTATAAATTTATTTCTACAATGATTTAGACATCGAAACTAGGAACACAATTGCAAAAATGGATGAAGAATCTGTAGTAAAATTTTTGGATATTTATTCATTATAGACGTGGAGTTACACATTCAAGAAGTTAGGGTTTCTTATTATCCCAAAAGCTAATCTCAAACAGATGTTCTAGGGAAAATTGTTATATCTAGAACATCCAAGATTCAAATTGAGTGAGACCTATTGCATAAGAAAGAATAAAGACCATATTACATGTGGTAGGGTTTTCATCCTCACATATGAAATATTGGACATGTGGCATGTTGTACAAGTTCACTATCCTGAAAGGATGTAAAAGAATAAGTGTTGGGACATTTGCAATAACTTCCTACATGAAAATCCAAATTAGGTCATACTTGCATAATAATAAAGAGGACACATCAGGGTACCACAGGAAGAAGTTTCAAATCTAGAGAATTCCAAATTCAAATTTTATCTCAGTTACAAGTCATCTCTAAAATAGCCTTCAAATCAGGGTTTGAAACAAGTGTTATGGGGGAAATGGTCATATCTGGGGAATCCGAGATCCAAATTGAGTGAGCCATGTTGTATTAGAAATAATATTGACTATTGTATTTGTGGTAGTGATTTTAGACTCATGTTAAAAATATTGGAAACGTGGAATATCGTACAAGTTAGATCTTCGGGATAGGAAAAAAATAAGAAGCATTGGGAGATTTGCAATAACATTTTACAGGAGAATACAAATTAGGTAAGACCTATGTGACCGAAAAGAGGATACATCAGGGTACCATAGGCCAAAGTTTCAGACCTAGAGGATCCGAAATTCCAATTTTACCTCAGTCCAAGTTGGCCATAAAACATCCTTTCAATCAAGGTTTGAAGAAGGAAAATCTATAGTTCAAGTAGTGGTAAATCGCATAGAACACCGGAAAATAGTTCTCCAAATATTGGAGATGTCGAAAAACAGGATGAAACAACAAGCATATCAACATCACAGTCAAACGATTTTTGAAGAAGGAAAATCATATGGAAACTTGAACAAATCATTGAAACAAGGACCAAATAACTACGAAATCAAGATATTATTGAGTACCTAATCAAGTGGAAGAACATACCATCTACGTATTCGACATGGGAATATGAATCCTTCATATAGATGCATCCACAACTGCCCAAGTTTTGAGGACAACGCTTGTCTTAAGGGGAGGGGTATGTTAAGCCCTAAATGTAGGTCACATTTCCCCCTATAGTGTGGCACTTTACCCCCTATATGGTGGTGTATTACATATTATTGATGTAGGATTGGGTCTATTAGTTTTTATTGTACACCTATGTCTCTTATATATAGAAAGGAGACATTTTCATGTTAGTGAGCAGTGTATATTCATAACACCTAGGTTTTGACCCTGTTTGCATTAAAAATGTATATGATGTTTATATTGTATTTATACATGGTGTGGAGCTAAAGGAAAAATCCCCACCATTGATTTATCGTTTTAGGTTCGGCGATTAAAATCAATGCTAATGGTATTTGGTGCTATTCGGCACATTATAATTTTTGGACATCATGTAAATATGAAATTTAATTAAAAACCCACAACCAGTAATGTCAATGAAACAAATAATGAGATCGGGGCATGATTTCCTAAGGATAAGGGGGGACGTAATATTTAACCTCTGATCCAATGGGAAGAATATAAGTGTCAATAGGATAACCCATCAACTTCCAACCACCTTTTCTTGTCTTATTCCTCAATTAATTAAATTCTCCAAAAAGTCAGTTGGGCAGTTATTGCCTTGGGGAAAGGGGAGTATGGGCAGCCATCATTTCTAGCATGGTTGTCAGCCTTGACCACACGCTTGCCCAAGGCGAACCAATTGGTCCATTACCCTCACGTGGAAGGAGGCAACCACATTCCACTCACGCATAGGCATTTTTCTCTCATGCACGCATGTAGCTGATTTTCCTCGTGTAGGAATTCCATTCCGGGGGATCAATCCATTTTTTTTTACCATTCATGTTTTTGCATATTTCTGGAGTTTTCCCATGTCTGGGAAGTCAATTGGGAAAGGCTCAGTGGCTAGGATTCTTCCTTGACGTTTTTTCTATTGTTTCTCATCACCCAGTTGGGGAAATCCATTGTATTGATTGTCCAACGAGTGGGAGAAGAGACCCACGATTTTCTTGGGTGTTGTTGAGTCCGTTTTGGCCATGTTAGGGCCAAAATGTCCCTAGAAATCGAATTGGAACTTAGGGGTTTTGTTTTCACCCATCTTGGCAATTTGTTTTGTTTCCAAAATTGTTTTCCTCAACCCATAATTATGTGTCTTGATGTGTATGCATCTGTGCTTTGGTATGAACTGAATTGGGAGTGGAAATGGGGTCTGACCATCTTGATAAACCTAGTGTGTGAAGGAACCTCACCGATAGATATAGGGGGTTGGTTTTCTTCTTTGCACACCCTGAATAGCAGTGGAGAGAAAGGCATTGTCTAAGGGACTGTGTAGCAAAGAAGGGGGTGCTTCCTTATGTCGGGTGTGTAGATGTTCTAGAAGCCAGGCTAGATCTGGTGCAGGTGTCCATAGCTCTGTGGTTGAGCTCACTTGTGTATGTTTTTACTTCAATGGATTTTATATTATGTTCATGGGGCTAGTCTCCCGGATTAGATAGCAGCATATACATGTTCTCTCTCTGGATGATGGGTGGGGACATGACAGTGTGGTATCAAATCTCACATTGCAGCATGGGACTCAATGGGACAAGAAGAGCAGCTGATAGAGGCTAGAATTACCTTCTGTGGTCGGCAGGAAAAGAGGCACACACGGGAAAAAAATTCAAAAACTTTCCTAAGTGTTGGAAATTATCACATATCGGTTCAGTTGGTCGAGTTATGTCGAGTTACAAAATTCAAAATTCATCAAAATCACTTTTCACTTGAACCCTATGCTCATTTCTTATTCTATATTATTTCAAAATTAGTTATGAATTGTAGTGCATTGGACATACCTTTCTATAGACATGCATACTAACAAGATAATTAATTGTGCAACCAACCATGCACCTAATTAGTCAATGCTTGTTTCAACACGACTTACTAGCAAGCACGTGTATCCAAAAGGATCTTGTAACTCTGCTTTGATACCATTTTGTAACATATCCAAGACCCTCATTCATATAGTTGGAATATGGGGTATAAAATATTTTCCTTTAAGTTTAAATTAGATGCATTATCCATCCATGTAACTTAGTTCTCAAAGTTCCAAACATAACAATTATATATTAAGCAAAGGTATTAATCACCTTTATAAAACTTTGGTCATTAGAGTATATTCAGTAATTGATAATGTAACCGTTTAGAACTACGCAAAGCTTGCAAAAATACTTACCATGTATATTTAAACATCAAGGACTCACTCTTACCTCAAGAGCTAGTCTCTAGAGGTATATTTAATTACATTAGAGCCTATTTTAAACCAATTAATATTTACTCTCTTTCATGCATTATGATGTTACTCAACCAAGAAATTCTTGCTTAACTATAGTTGATTGTATTTTGTATAAATAAAACATATACAACAACTTTTAACTTTAGAGATTTTATGAGTACTTAATCATGTGTAAGCATACGCATAATAAGGTAAAGCTTCAATGGCATAATCATTATTAATCCCAACATATTCTCTTCAACTTAAGTCCATCATTAAAATATAGAATTAACCACTCATAATATCTTGAGGGATGCAATCTCGTCTTATTACAAAATATATCAAGGTTATTAAATGTCGTGATTCCTTTCAACATATATTAATGCACATAATAATTTAACAACATTATTTCAATGTACTAAAATATAACAAGGCCAAATGTATGTACCTTGTGCGATGACAATAACATCGTAAACTTATCAGTAGACAACTAAACATGATGAAGCATAATTAACATCATAATATCAATGATAAAGAACATTTATACATTCTCAATTTACTTAATGCATCTATCTACGAATGATTATTATATGACTATAAACCAATTCTTCATAACAATATCATCACTTGTCAATGAACATGTATATTCTTAAACATAAACAAACGATAATAACAAAACAAATAACCAGTACTTAACTTGAATACGAAGTCTCGGATGATTGAATGTGCAACTACAACTTTCCACCCAACCATAGGCACTCTATTCATCCTATATTCTTCAACTGAGAGGCCACCCCGAGCTAGACAAGGTATCCACTAAGAAGAAAAAGGCGTTGATCATTTACCAATTTTATCAATAAAATCTAAAGGGTAAACTCATAACCACTCAAAACATTGAATTTAAACCAATATAATATTTGATATCCATTATCATTGGGAATAGCTCTCAAATCATACAATCATCAACTGATGTAAAAGGACGAGAACTCTATTTCACACTTGGACAATAATTTAAAAATACATACAAGGAGTCTTCTCCTCCTTGAAGAAGTTGTTTGATCATTACATAAATCAAATATTTATATATATATCTGTGGGATGTTAGAAAGGATTTGGTCCTCTTAGGAGTTTGCTTTATCTATGTAAATTCACATAATACACTCTAAGACTCAATTCCTTGATAACAAAGAAGATGAACACTTTTCAACAAGGAGTAATTTTTCTCTCAAACGACCAAAGAAGCTCAGTTCTATAATAATAGTAGTGTGACTTGGTTCTCTTACATAGAGACCCTTTTCTTTAGCTTTGTCTGTCTGTCTAGAGGTTTCCTTTATGAATTTCATACTAAATATATATATCGTTATCAATAACTTGGTGTTGACGCTAAATCTACAGACAATCATGGCCATTAGCCTTCAAAGGGAACAAACAATATAAATTTATTTATAACTAAATGACCTTGGGAAGTTAGTCTCTCTACACTAAGGAAAGATATCCCTCGTCCTCCCTTCTCTAATATATTCAAAACTTAACCACTTATTATTCTTACTAACTTTATGAATACCATATTCATTTCAGTTCTATCTATAAGATCTTTATTGCTAAAGAATGGTAATTTATAATATATCACCTGAAATATGCCACTTGTAATAATGTCCTATTACTAAGTGGAGCCACATTATTACCTCTTAACTCTTAAACCCCATCTTATAGATTGAAGTGGATGTTATTTATCAAACAACTTAATTACCAATCCTTATGATACTTGGGTTAAATTAAATAACTATACTATTGATATAAGCAGAGTTTAACTAATAAAGGCCATCTGATTTAGGGTCGGATCAATGGAAAGGATATGGAAAAGGTAAGAGATTGGTATGTCCTCTATATTATTTTGGTATTCTATACACATTTTTCAACTTGTTTGAGAAAACTACTAGAAATCGCAGGTGGGTGGAGGTCAGCAAAGAAACTTGACATTGTAAGTGAGATAAGTGTGATAATCAAGAGACATCATCGATAAAACAAAGTAAACATTCAATCTTTTGTTTAATGGAGAACCTATGGAATCTAATGAGGAGCCAATAGAGAGGACTAAAGAGACCACCCTCTATAGTGAATCACTCATTTGGGGAATTCAAATATCCATAAATATATGGTGTATATGACAAACTAGACAAGGACATAATTTATAAACAAATAGTGATAATAAAATCAAAGATTGTTCCTTAGTTAAACAATAATGAGCAGTTCTATTCAAACTAAAAGAAATACCATTTACTTATTCATGGGTGAATCTATGGACCTGGGTAACACTTTTTGGCAAGCGGATTTCGGCAAAAACGAAAAAAATCACCTCGACCGAGGTTTTATCAAGCCCTCGACCAAGGTTTACAGACCTCGACCGAGGTTTTATCAAGCCCTCGACCGAGGTTTTTTTCAGCCCTCGGTCGAGATATTTATAAACCCTCGGTCGAGGTTTCATACCTCGACCGAGGGTTTTAAAA
>LPNX010013039.1:1400042-1417201 GCA_001517045.1 Pseudotsuga menziesii | reverse complement strand
AATATAATCTGTTCATCCTATCTGTTCTTATCTCTGTCTCTGTGTATATTTCTGTATATTTTATGTATTATTGGTAACTTTATGTGATCTGAGAGATTACAAAAGGTACGAACCCATTCTATCCTATCATTGAACCTTCTTGCTGTTTTAGAAGTGACATGATGTGAATGGTAGAGTTTGACTTTACATGGGTGCCCTAGTTAGATCCTTGTTTGCATTTGGTGCCCATGCCGAAACTTTGTCCTTTAGGGTGTGGGAGTCCGTTGTATAGTATCGCCATGACATTTCGCAAGAGCCTCATATTCGTCTTGATATTTTGTTTTCCTATTTCCCTAGGACTCCCTTATGTCAAGTTGTAATTGCATTATCATGATCTTTGCCTGCCTCATTGAGCCTTATGCCAGCTTCCCTGACTTTGAATATCAGCCATATAGCCTGAGCTTGTCTCATGTCTAGCCACGTAGAGCCATTTTGTATATCCTTTGTAGCGTGATTCCCTATTTTTACCAAGAGGGGACTTTCCCCCGAGTGTCGCTATCCTACATGTGTGTCCTTGCATTGAGCATAGGTATGTTCCACTGCTTGGAACTAGTTTTTTTCCCCCTTGACACATCTCCTCCTAGTCTATAACTATAAAGCACTTTTATTCTTTTTCAAACTTTTCAAAATATTTGAAAAAGTCCAAAAAAATAAAAAAAACCAAAAAGCCAGACCAGAAAAGATGTTTTCTTTGGCAGCAATCGAGTCGTGTCGCCTTGGAACAGAGCACTGTATATCACATCCATTGGTTGAGTGATATTTTGACTTTAGGAGTGGTACTCATTTCTCTGATTTTATCTACACCGACTAGTTAAGCTTCTAGTCCCTATGGAGCCTCTGTCGATGCCTCCTGTGTCGCAGAGACGTCCCAGTTTTGTATATCGATTCTATGCTTCCTACATTCAGTCACTATTTGCCTTTATGCTCTTGTTCGAAGGAATTTGAAACCTGAGTCGGCCATTCCTCAGTTGTCTTGACTTTACATGTCGGCCATCCCCGGTACAGTTACTGGTTCGTCCACATTATGATTGAGTCCTTCCACATTATACAGCTTTGCTGAGTACCTCGTGTTGGATGATGGGGGATGCCTTTAATCTAGAGTCATTTTTTAGTGCCTTGATACTTGTAGTCATCAGTGGCAGGTTCTCTCACCATCGATAGTTTTTTGGGAATACATCAATGTCCCCTGATCGATGGATTCTCTCAAGTGTTCGACCTCAACACATTTATTCACACTTGTTAGTTTGCACTCTATTACCTTGATTCCCATTTTCATTATCGGTGGGTGATATCGCGTCTGTTTATAGTATACATCAATGACTGGTAATCAGATGATGGACTACTATGTTCGACCTTGACACCTCTATTCACATAGTAGGACATCACTCGTACCGGTTTGTGTAGAAGACCTTCCAGACTGGTGGCATCTTATATATGCTACCTCCTTGATCACGCCAGTGTTCATGAGATTTCAATTCTCGTGACTTGATTTCAGTATATGTCATATATTTCCAGCCATTATGGAGATCTTGATCCATTATATATCTTCATCCTTCATGGAGATCATGATCCCTTGTATATCTTCATCATGGATATTTTGAGCTATCTATATTGTACGTGGCGATGACTACATATGTCATATTTTGTATCATGCCTATTCATGGCCAGTGTACTCTTATGTATCCAGGACTGCTACATCTACTTGTAGTTATGTGCAGATTTTGATCATTGTATTGTATTGATTGGATGGTTGGCTCTTCCACTGGGTTCTTCATCACTCCACTTTTGGGATGGACTTATAATGTATTTCAGCTATCGTATGACCCCTCTGACCTCACACATTAGGGGGCATCTGTTACAGTTGATTTTACCACACATGGTGAATCACACTTTTATGGCCTTCCCTGTCCCTCTGCAGACTCTTTAAACCCCATGGACCATTTTTGTACCTTTTATGTTTCCAAGATCATCTCTAAAAACATGCAATAATTTCCATACACAACTTTTAATCCCTTTCTCGCGTATATACACGGATTTGACCCTTAAACCCACGTACATAGGGATGTGTGCAAAAGGACAAATGATTTTGTAGTTTTCCTTGATGTGGATCCGAGTCACTTGTCTCTTGGCCTTCCATATGCCTTGAGATCACTCAGATTCGACCTTCCATTACCTCATTGAAGAGCTATATAAGGAACCCTTTGGATACATTGAAATGGGATGAATTGAAGAGCAAGAAAACTATAGTCCATTGTTGCCAGAGTTTATACTTGAATCTGCATCCCTTTGTCCCTTGGAGCACTTTGTGTTCATCCTAAGCTTTCCTTTTGCTTGTGAGCTTGCTATCGAGAGATGGAGGATTGAAGTGGTGGAGACCCAAGTGGGGGACTCATTTTCTCCGATTCGAAGACATGCCGACAGAGGTTGTCACTATTGTAATCTTTGTTTTATATCAATAGAAATATCTTTTCATGTCCAATAATGTGTATTTAAATGAGTATTTGATCCATGAATGCTTTTAAATGCTTATATGTTATTGATTATATATGCTAGAGTAGGTTTAACACAATTATATATAGCATGCTTGTCTTGTTTGCTGCGTGTTGAGATAGCAATCTATCAATACAAGCTGGAGTGGAAAAACTCAATGGGGATCTACATCAACCATCCAGAATAAGGTACGAATCGAGATCCTTTAGTGTTAGCTATTTGGTTTCTCTTGGATATATGACAGGATTGATTTCTGGAGTCAAGTTGTTTGTTGTGGTACCCCAAGCCATAGGAATTTATTTCCGTAACAATACCCTACAATACTAACATCATACCCTATAATACCCTATAATAACATAACGTGTACCGTAACATACTAACATCATACCATACTAACATACCATACCATAATAACATGTACCACACCATACCATACATGTACATGTGTTTCTAGTTCAATCTCATAACTTGTAAAGAGGTCACTAAACCCTAGTTCCATGTCATAACTTGTCAACCCTAGTGATAGCATGCAAATTGGTGTTCATGAAACCCTAGCTGCTTTTCAATTTGTACATGTCCATGTGTTTCTAGTTCCATCTCATAACTTGTAAAGAGGTCACTAAACCCTAGTTCTATGTCATAACTTGTCAACCCTAGTGATAGCATGCAAATTGGTGTTCATGAAACCCTAGTTGCTTTCCAATTTGTAGATGTCCATGTGTTTCTAGTTCCATCTCATAACTTGTAAAGAGGTCACTAAACCCTAGTTCCATCTCATAACTTGTCAACCCTAGTGATAGCATGCAAATTGGTGTTCATGAAAACCTAGTTGGTTTCCAATTTGTACATGTCCATGTGTTTCTAGTTCCATCTTATAACTTGTAAATTGCTCACTAAACCCTAGTTCCATCTCATAACGTGTCAACCCTAGTGATAGCATCCAAATTGGTGTTCATGAAACCCTAGTTGGTTTCCAATTTGTATATGTCCATGTGTTTCTAGTTCCATCTCATAACTTGTAAAGAGATCACTAAACCCTAGTTCCATGTCATAACTTGTCAACCCTAGTGATAGCATGCAAATTGGTGTTCATGAAACCCTAGTTGCTTTCCAATTTGTACATGTTCATGTGTTTCTAGTTCCATCTCATAACTTGTAAAGAGCTCACTAAACCCTAAACCCATCTCATAACTTGACAACCCTAGTGATAGCATGCAAATTGGTGTTCATCAAAACCCTAGTTGGTTTCCAATTTGTACACATCCATGTGTTTCTAGTTCCATCTCATAACTTGTAAATTTCTCAATAAATCCTAGCTCCATCTGATAACTTGTCAACCCTAGTGATAGCGTGCAAAATGGTGTTCATGAAACCCTAGTTGGTTTCCAATTTGTACATGTCCATGTGTTTCTAGTTCCATCTCATAACTTGTTAAGAACTCACTAAACCCTAGTTCCATCTCATAACTTGTCAGCCCTAGTGATAGCATGCAAATTGGTGTTCATGAAACCCTAGTTGGTTTCTAATTTGTACATGTCCATGTGTTTATAGTTCCATCTCATAACTTGTAAATTGCTCACTGAACCCTAGTGATAGCATGCAAATTGGTGTTCATGAAACCCTAGTTGGTTTCCAATTTGTATATGTCCATGTTTTTCTAGTTCCATCTCATAACTTGTAAAGAGGTCACTAAACCCTAGTTCCATGTCATAACTTTTCAACCCTAGTGATAGCATGCAAGTTGGTGTTCATGAAACCCTAGTTGGTTTCCAATTTGTACATGTCCATGTGTTTCTAGTTCCATCTCATAACTTGTAAAGAGCTCACTAAACCCTAAACCCATCAAATAACTTGTATAGAGGTCACTAAACCCTAGTTCCATGTCATAACTTATCAACCCTAGTGATAGCAGGCAAATTAGTGTTCATGAAACCCTAGTTGCTTTCCAATTTGTACATGTCCATGTGTTTATAGTTCCATCTCATAACTTGTAAAGAGCTCACTAAACCATAGTTCCATCTCATTACTTGTCAACCCTAGTGATAGCATGCAAATTGGTGTTCATGAAACCCTAGTTGCTTTGCAATTTGTACATGTCCATGTGTTTTTAGTTCCATCTCTTAACTTGTAAAGAGGTCACTAAACCCTAGTTACATATAATAACTTGCCAACCCTAGTGATAGCATGAAAATTGGTGTTCATGAAACCCTAGTTGGTTTCCAATTTGTACATGGCAATGTAATTAAATGTATATTAAACTAAAAACATCAAAAAAATGTAAATTTCAACAACTTAAGAGCATATTATTTTCCGAATTCTATTTGTTGGTGTCTAAAGACACCGTTCTTGGTGCTTCCAATGTTCCATAGATGGTGTTTCTATCCTAGGCACACGAAAGGCTAGACATTAGTAACATCATAAGAAAAAAAAAGAACACAATGAAAATGTGCAAACATGATTTATAGATAACTCACCCGAGGTTGTACAATCATGTTTATAGTGTCTAGTATCCTCTAAATAATCTTATGTCTGTGAATGGTATCGGTCAATCACAGATTTGTTATGATGGGAATAAAATATGGCTAAATAACTGAAATTGTGCTTCAACATTCACTTTAAAGGTTAAATAACTCACCTGACAATGCACTTAGACGAGTAGGCCATGTGGATCATCTCTGGTGTTGATGGTGTCCATCAATCTTTTGTGCTCTATATGAGGTAGCAAGTATCGTACATGTGACCTATTTTTGTGACCAAGTGTGTGCAGCTTGATGTTTATACCAACTACTAGGTTGGTGAAGTGGTATACAATAGCTCCTGGTCTATAATCCTGATATACATACCCACCCTTCCTTTTCTTTTGTGCTGCAAGTGTCAAGTACTCCCCTTTTATAACCATCAAGCTAGTTGGGAATTCAATATTTTCATCATCTATAACAGGTTAGAGAATGGTTTGTTTCCCCTCTAAGCAACGTGCCAACCAATAGTTAGAACCCCATTCATTGTTTTTTGGGGAAACCACTGCATATATCTGACCTATGAAAGGAAATAGGTCGAGTTAACAATACATTTTTTAAATAAGGTCTTGCATTTCTAATTTCTACATAAATTAAATTAGGGTTAGGTCGAGTAGACAATACATAAATGCATTTTCTAATTTAGTTACTACTCATGTGCCTTCTTGTATGAGATCCGATACGTGATCATAGTCTGTAGAAATATGTGTCTGATCATCTTCCAAATGGTATATTTCATTAACCCCATTGAAACTGGTGCCAAGTGTCACTCGATCCCATGTATCAACGGTATCTGTATACTCACAATCATCCCATTCATCAATACTATAGGAATTACAAAAGAAATCCTTCAATCTTGTCCAAATTTGTAGGGTTGAGTTGTTTGAGCTTCTAATTGAATGAAACTGTCGAGTTCCATGCACTGTGTTCACCCGATGTGTTTGGGATCGATCCACATTTGTCACCTCCCAGAATATTCTTCGCACTAGGTGTTTCCTTATTGCTTGTTCTCCCATGACAGATGCACACCATTTCACTATAGATGCAGCGTCTCGAAGGTGAGCACCTGTAAACTTCATCTTTTTCCTTCGAAGGGAAGTTTTAATGCATGCACTAGCACCATCGTGCTCTCCTTTCCCATGACCAGTTTCGAAGTAGTTCCATACATGTGGCACCTTGTATTTTATGTGCAACAAACACAACCATTCAAATACACGTGCATTCTTGAACTGTTCAACACAACCATTTGACCAAATGAAATGATGATAAAATGGTATATCCATAGCTATCACATGATCATCGAATAATTTAAAGCAATGTTGCACGTAATGGATGTCATGGGTCCGGTCATCACTTATGTATAAGTGACTTTTTTTCAGTATCACACATTTCTCTTCATTGCTATCTGGCCCATGTCGATACGTGATATGCACCATTATGCTCACCTACTCCGAGTGATAGTATTGACTTTGTATTTCATTTTGTGTTTGTAGGGTGTAATTTTTTGCAAAGTCAACCCTTGATAGTATTATTCAGAGAGGGAAGGTGTCCTGACATCTTCTGAATTGCTCATCTTGCCACCGTGCCATATCGACATGTTGAATGTACTGTTGGATCTTTCCACGAAACTATGAAATAAAATCACATACTTGCACCTGGTGTAAAAAAATAAACAGTGTTATAAAACCACATAAAAAATTGTGTACATGAATATTAATATGTCAATATTCAACAATTTACCTGTGAAGTCACCAATTTAATATTCTTGCTTTCTTTCCCATCATGTAGCTTAGATGTCTCATACTGACAGTTCTCGTTCTCGACAATTGAATTCCCGAATGCTTAATATTCACTTTCATGGAGGCAATCAGACCATAATAATATCCCACCACAATTGTTGCAAGAACCGTCTACACATTGTTTTAATTAATGTGTCTTCCCATCTTGCCTTGGACACATTATGCTATGGATGAAATCTCTAGATGACATTGGCGGTACTATACTTGAGCATTCTTGTACATGGTTAGGATGCAAAAAATGACGTATATGTGCAAATGTATGGTAATATAGGTCAAACTCTATGTGGCATCTACAACAACAAGTGTTCTGGATGGTATTGATTCTAACATACCAAGGCTTTCATTTTTCAAAAGATCTTTGCTTGAGCCTTAGCTCTACGTGGGAAACTTTAAACATCTTGAACAGTTGATTTTGTGTCATGTCAAGATAATGTTTAACATGAGGTTCATTGTTTCTAGAACCCCTACAATGTTTTAACACATCCTTCGTGTTAGAAGAAGGCCTAGTGTTATCATGCCAAAACGTGTGCACTAGGCCCTTCACTGCTTCGACCAACTTCATGTCTTTGCAGGGAAACCTACCACTAAATTCCCATAATGTTTCCATTTGTCCCTCTACATCAAGGTTGTCTCTTCTTACTGAATATTTTTTAAGTGTATTTGGATGTAAAGGCACAATTTGTGATGTGCATTTAAGTAAACGACGTTGTCTTGTGGATCTACATACAATTGATTCAACCAATACATGACGAGCCACATTACAGTCCTGTGAACGAGTTTTTTTACCAATCGATGTGAATGCAACAACAAGATATTTAACAATGTGATTACTTGATTCAATATTCTATATTGTTCTTATGCCTAAATTTCTTCTAACAGTTTCCATATTTCTAGATTTAAGCGAAGCTAAAACTAATTGGTATTTACCGGCTTCGGATTTGCTATCAAAATATTTTTTCATTATTTGAGAACAATGACGAAGGATAATGCATTTAGCCACCTTACCTTCCATGGAAGTCAATTCGCTCTCATCCACTTGTATGCGTTTAGGAGTTCTCTTTCGTTTTGATGCAAAATTTCTTGTCGTTTGAAACGTTGGAGTGACGTTTACATTCACTACACGCTGAAAACTTCGATTAGGAGATTGAACCACCGACCATGGTTGTTTTTGAGTCACATTTGCATCGGGAGTAACATAATTATTGAACTCTTCACAACATTGTCTGTTTACTAATGGATAAATAATATCAACTTCCGTATAACTAGCTTCCTTTAATGTTGCATTATCTTTCTCAGCCTCTACGTCAGTTATATGTTGAGGGGAAATGTGAACTATTTGCTCATGTAATGAATGCCGACGATTTTTTGAATCTTCCCTCTTTTTTTCTTTTTTATTTTCAACTTCTTCTGGTGTAAGCTATTACATACATTCCCCATTGAAATCCACCCAAACTTGTACAAAACTATGGAATTATGTAAGTAGTGATTAAATTGCATGTTGAACAGTTCTCTGTGCACAGGTTCAAAAGAATTATGTCTTTTGATACAGCAAACCTATCCCACAGCACGCAACCCAACATTTTTTATAAAACACATATCGCATATGCGATATAACGCCACGGGGACTTCACTTAGTGAACATCTCACATAGCACATGCGATCGTGGGATATTAAAGAATACCCTTAATTTCGAGAGATATTGACCCAAACACTTTTTGTTGAAACCCCCTTCCAATACTTAAAACCTCCTCCCCACCCCTTTTTATACCTCAATCCTTATAAACCACCCTACCCACCTCCACCTTAAACCCCTCATCCCCCCGATACCTGCAATATATTGGTTTGATTTTTGATAATTTTAAAACCCACAATATGAACTAACGTGATAGGATATTGGTCAACAAGTGAAGCCCCCGTGTATAACGCACCTCCATTTTATCACATATGCGATTTAGTGCTCACTAAATATGCAACTTGACTTATCTATGGTTATCAAATATTAAAATATTAAATATCAAATGCACATCAAACTTGGACTGAAATATGTTAAACTTCTATAACCTTACAATGGACCCCATACCAATGGTTAAGACCTCCAAACCTATCCTTGGACCATGGTAGTGTCTATGATGATGATGATGATTATGAGGAGGATGATGACTATGATGGTGATTATAATGATGATGATAATGATGATGATGAGGATGATGACTATGATGCTGAGGAGGAGGAGGAGGATAACTATGATGATGATGATGAGGATGAGGGCTATGATGATGATGAGGAGGATGAGGGTGGTGATGGTGATGATGATGATGATGATGATGATGATGACCATGATGATGATGATGATGATGAGGATTAGGGTGATGGTGATGATGATGACGATGATGATGAACAATGATGGTGATGATGAGGAGGAGGAGGATTATGAATATGATGAGGATGATGAGGATGAGGGTGACGATGAGGATGATGATGATGATGATGATTATGGCGATGAAGATGATGATGAACAATGATGGTGATGATGAGGAGGAGGAGGATGAGGATGAGGATGATGAGGATGACGATGATGATGAGGAACAATGATGGGCGATGATGATGATGATGATGAATAAGATGATGATGATGATGATGAGGATGAGGATGGTGATGATGATGATGATTATGATGATGAGGATGGTGGTGACGATGATGATGAACAATGATGGTGATGAGAAGGAGGAGGAGGATGATGACTATGATGATGATGATGAGGATGAGGGTGATGATGATGAGGAGGAGGATGAGGGTGATGATGGTGATGATGATGAGGATGATGATGAGGAGGAGGAGGAGGAGGATGATGATGGTGATGATGATGACGATGATAATGATGATGATGAACAATGATGGTGATGAGGAGGAGGAGGAGGATGACCATGATGATGATGGTGATGATGAGGATGATGATGATGATGATGATGACGATGACGATGATGATGTAAAATGATGGTGATGATGAGGAGGAGGAGGATGATGACTATGATGATGATGGTAAGGATGAGGGTGATGATGATGATGATGATGATGACCATGATCATGATGATGAGGATGAGGGTGATGATGATGGCGATGATGACAAGGATGATGATGATGACGATGACGATGATGATGAACAATGATGGTGATGAGGAGGAGGAGGATGATGATGACGATGATGATGATGATGAACAATGATGGTGATGATGATGAGGAGGAGGATGATAGCCATGATGATGATGATGATGAAAAATGATGAGGAGGAGGAGGAGGAGGATGATGATCATGATGATGATGACGAGGATGAGGGTGATGATGATGATGATGAGGATGAGGATGATGATGACGATGATAATGAACAATGATGGTGATGATGAGCAGGAGGAGGATGATGACCATGATGATGATGAAGAGGATGAGGGTGATGATGATGAGGAAGAGGATGATGATGATGATGACGATGAAGATGATGAACAATGATGGTGATGATGATGAGGATGAGGATGAGGATGATGAGGAATAATGATGATGATGATGACAGGTTTAGTGAGAATTTTCTTTGATTTTATTTTCACGCATTTGCAATGGAATGGCGATGATGAAAAATGATGATGCTGATGAGGAGGAGGATGACAATGATTTTGATGAGGATGATGACTATGATGATGATGATGATGATCGAGATGACGATGATGATGAACAATGATGGTGGTGATGATGATGATGATGACGACGATGATGATGCTGATGATGATGATAATGATGATGATGATGATCACGATGACTATGGCTATGATGATGATTATGATGATGATGACGATGATGGTAATGAGATTTTTCCTGCTTACTATAAATACTAATTACTAAATCTTGAAAACCGTCAAAATATTTAGTACACAGATAAACACTCATTACACTGATGGCCACACACTTGTTTGAATATTCATGGTACCGAATGATCTGTTCTATTCTATGGACCGTACATTTGCAGACATTGATGAACAACCATCCACCCCTCATATCTCTCTCGTCCCCCCCTCATATATCTCCAATAACCATCCCTCCCTTCCCCTTATATTTCTCCTCCCTTCATCTTCCCTACCCATCCCTCCCTCTCATGATTCTCTCTACACCTTCCTCTCCCTCCTTTGACTCCCCTCCCCCTCTTAACCAATGTAATGTTGGGCCATGAGCCACCCCATAGACCATCTGGATGGAATACTGGGAGTCTAAATGGTATTATAATGGGATAAGGATGCCATTACTCTTTCTTACTCTCGTACCAAATTAGTTAAGCAAAAACGCATATGTGTTATAGCTTATTCATATCGCATATGCGATATGAATAAGCTATAACGCAGATGCGTTATAACGCATATGCATTTTTTTAAAATTAAAAAAATCGGCAGGAATAAGGTTTGGCATTATGTTCAGAAATATCTTTTGACTACCGAACCTATTGGATATGCGATATGAATAAGCTATAACGCAGATGCGTTATAACGCATATGCATTTTTTTAAAATTAAAAAAATCGACGGGAATAAGGTTTGGCATTATGTTCAGAAATAGCTTCTAACTACCGAACCTATTAGCTAGGACAAATAAACTAGGGCTATTTCTTGTCTTTTAGAACTCTATCAATATGCTCAGTTTCGATGGCGTGTTTTGCTGTGACAGACACAATATTTTTTTATGAAAATTTAAAATATTGTAGAGTACGATCTTACAATTCTGAATATGTAATTTTTTCCTTCAAAAGTATGTTTTATTTATTTTTATTATTTTTTCTAAATGACACACGTCAGTTTTCGAAAATAGATACATCGATTGTTTTTTATATAACTTTTGATTTCCATCACCATTTCCCAAGAAAACTATATGGTGCACTAGACGAGATCAAGCTCTACGATCTTATATATAGAAATCAAGGATTTCATTAATTTTTTCCCCTAAAGTGTTGCACCCGCACATAACGTTTTCATTTCAAGCTTTTCTGACTTCAATAATTAATAATAATAATAAAATAATTCATGAAAAATTATGAATAAATAGTGTTGCACTAGGCCCATATGTCATTTATATGTCTGCAAGATATTATCCCAAATTGACACCATTTACCTCTTATATTGCTGCACTTGCACAAACATATATGTTATGATGTGCTGAAAATTTGAAAACCCAATTTCACGGAAACTAATTTTATAATCATTTACACACATTTTGTTTGCATAAATGCTATATATTATGAAAGCTGATTCAATTACCTATCTTTTGTTTTTTTACTTCATCTTCAAATAAATTAGGGAAGTACCCCTAATTATCACCTAAAGTCGGAGTTTTCAGGTTTTTCCAGTATTATGTGGCATCTAAAGTGTCTTTAAAGGTGTCCATGATTGTGCGTCAACCCTTCAAACAATTCGAGATTATAATCTAAGTATAAAAAATAAATTGTAAATAAGGTCAAATATTTCATATACACATTTGAATGCGTGCCCATGAAGCTTGAAACAATTCAACATCATAATCTAAGTATAAAAAGTGAATAGTAAATAAGGTCGAATATTTCATATGCACGCATTACATTAGTTGTATTGAAGATTTCCTAGAATTTTAACAATTTTGGTTCAACATTTTTAAAAATGTTTATCTTCATTGTTTGAATTCGTGCATGTATATGTATCACCATAAAACTTACGAATAATTCTTCAAGATGATGATTCAGATGACTACCCACTGAACGATACGATTCAAAACAAGTTGTGCATTATTTGTGTTCCAAAGTTTCACAACTTCATGTTTCCATTTAGTCTAATTTGAGGAAGATTTATGGAAAATTTCCAATAGCACATCTTTCACGTTTACAAAGTAAGTCTAATTTGACAATACTTTATAAAATGTTTCATGTTCCCAACCTTGACCTTTTCATGTACCTAATATGCTGACTCAGAAGGATTGAAAAAAAAACGAAACCGTGCAATATTCGCCGCCACTCCTGACCTTCAATTTAATGATGATGATCAATGACGATTTGCTTTACCGGCGTGTTGGATTGTGCCTAAGTGGCAAGTAGCTGTCGAAGAGACTTTGGGCGCGACCTGAACCTAAGTACATCTGACAAGTATCTTGTCAATCAGAGAAAAGTTAAATGTTTGAACGTTGTGTGGTAGAATGCCAAAGCTATTCAAATTCCATTTCCACCAGGAGTAGGTAGTGAAAACGGAATAACATAGGTTAGCATGACCTTCATCACATTATTCCAAGTCTAAGCACGAAGGATAGCAAGTGTATTTGGCCGCAGTCAAACAAATGGAAACATACTTTTCATCGCTTAGAATTCCAAGTCTAAGCACGAAGGATAGCAAGTGTATTTGGCCGCAGTCAAACAAATGGAAACATACTTTTCATCGCTTAGAATCATAGTAGTATAACTGGACCACGAAAACGGATTCAAAATATGGTTTGATAGGGAAAATATAAGTATCCAAAAAAAAAATGTTAGTCTAATTCTAATAGAGAATGCAAATAATAAATGGTTTGTCATTTTATCAAAATACAAAATAAATATTGGCCACCATTAAGCATCCTAGGGTAGAGCAATGATTGCCGCCCCAAGCTCATCTTTCATAGTTAGATCTTAGTATTTTAAGATTTATTTTGAGGCAGCAATCATTGCTCTACTATTGCTCTACTGCATGTTGATTAATTTTAGCCATAAACATTTTTAATATATAGCCCCCAAAACTAAAAATTTAATCCAAATTTCGATCTTGACATGTAACACTCATTTTTCATTAAAAACAACTTAAAATATAAATCTTAAAAAACTAATCTAATATTTAATATTTATAGCCAAAACATATAACAAAATATATATTATAAATTTTAGATATTTAAAATTTTAAAAAACTAACACAATACTTACTACATAATTACCACTAATATAGTCACATAAAAAAATTAAATATTTTTTATTTTATAATATGTTACAAAAATATAAACCAATTTATAAAAAATTAAATTAAATAATTTTCAAACCTCTTCAGAATCTTAGAAAAATCCAATACAATCGAATTATGCACTATGATTGGAATTGTGTCCATATAATCATCCAGACATCGCTTATACTCTTCCTTTTGATGTTCCTCCAGACATCGCTTATCCTCTCCCTTTAGATTTTCCCAACCAATGGTGCCATGTGATTGTCTGCCGAAAGGGAAAATGATTGTACTCAAAAAGAAGAAAAAATAGAAACAGGAAATGTTAGTCTGTGTTTTTCCAAACTGTCGCCATTGAATTGAACTATCGACGAAATTTTATGGCATTCGCATTTTTTAGTCTTTCGTATTTAGTCGTCGTCATAATTGACGCTTGTAGTTATGTTCATGGAGGGTGAGCTATAAAAACGATCCGCTCAATACATACAAATATATCTGCCTACACATCATTGCTGGCTGTCCTTCCATATTTTGCATACCAAGCCTAACAGCCAACAGAAGAAGCATTCAAGATGAAGATGTCGATGGGCAAACCAAGAACGCAACAACAGCAAGAACAAGAAGCTCCTGCTTGGTTGCCTGAAAGAGTAGCACGCCTTTCATCGTTGGCAACGTCTAAAGCCCATGGCGAAGACTCTCCTTACTTTGACGGATGGAAGGAGTATGAAGCTAATCCCTACGATCCAATAAACAACCCATCTGGAGTCATCCAAATGGGCTTGGCAGAGAATCAGGTAGATATCATAACATATCTGTTCATATTCTTATATGATTTCTCTCACACACAGTTCATCGAATTGGATGATACTTACAATGTTTCAAATTACTTGTAGTTGTCATTTGATTTGTTGGAAAGCTGGCTGCTTGCGCATCCAAAAGCAACGATTTGCGCGGAAGACGACGTGTCAAGGTTTAAGGAAATCGCTCTTTATCAAGATTACCATGGCCTCCCCACTTGCAGAAAGGTACAAAATTGTAACTCGCTTACCAAGCTTGGTAATCAGAAAATGTATTTGACTTAATAGAATTCTCTTTAAATGAAATTAAAGCTTATTGACTATGAGAATGGTTGAAGCAGGCGATTGCGATGTTTATGGAAGAAGTCGGAGGAGGAAAAGCGAAGTTTGAAAGAGATAGAATTGTTCTCACTGCAGGAGCAACTGCAGCCCACGAGGTGTTGACATTCTGTCTTGCTGATCGTGGAGAAGCCTTTCTAGTACCAACGCCATATTACCCAGGGTAAACTCATTATTTTTATATACCGTCAATGAACAATGTTTCTAATACTGGCATCATGGTGTCCACTGTCAACTAATAAGTATTGTCACTTCAAAATGTAATAACTAGTTAATGATTTGTATGATCAAGAACTTCAAAGGCTCATATGATCCTATTAACTGGATTATCTAGATCTATTCTTACCATGCCATAGGTAGCTTCTACTTCTCAAGTGAAAATGCAGCTAAATGAATATTGTTTACTGCAGTTTTGACAGAGATCTAAAATGGCGTACAGGAGTGGAGCTCATACCCGTCCACAGCAGTAGTTATAACGATTTTGAGATAACGATACCTGCCCTTGAAGCAGCCTATCGGCAGGCCAGGGATCGAAATATACATGTAAAGGGCCTTTTGATAACAAATCCTTCAAATCCATTGGGAACCACTATGAATGCTACGACTCTAAGAAAGTTGCTTGCTTTTGTGTCTAAGAAGAACATCCATCTCGTCTGCGACGAGATCTATTCCGGATCAGTCTTTTCATCTCCAAACTTCACAAGCATTTCAGAGATTTTGGCCACCGATAAAATATCTCAGAGAGAGCGTGTTCATATTGTTTACAGTCTCTCGAAAGACCTAGGACTACCGGGCTTCCGAGTCGGAGTCATTTACTCTTACAACGATACAGTCGTTACGGCAGCTCGTAAAATGTCCAGTTTTTCCTTGGTTTCTTCACAAACCCAACATGTGATTGCTTCGTTGCTTTCTGACACAGAATTTGTAAGAAAATATTTAGCAGAGAATAGTAAGAGGCTAAGAGAGAGACACCAAATGTTCGTTTCTGGACTGTGTGTGGCTGGCATCAATTGCTTGCATAGCAACGCCGGTTTGTTTTGCTGGGTGGATCTCAGGCATCTTCTGCAATCCCATGACGAAGGAGGAGAGATTAGACTGTGGAAAGTAATCTTAAAAGAGATTGGGTTGAATGTTTCTCCCGGTTGTTCTTGCCACTGTAGCGAGCCTGGGTGGTTTAGGTTCTGTTTTTCTAATATGACCGATCAAATTGTCAAAGAGTCGTTGAATCGGATTCATCTCTTTATGGAAAAGCGGATATCAAATGTAGATGACGCTAACGCAAAAATCCATTCCAGTGAAATAGACTCGCTCATTGAGATTGATGGGTCGATGAACGTCGCTTCAAGCAGATGTTTGCGGCTCGAAGAATCAAACGGATCAGATGTCACACAACAAGATGTGAAAGTTAGGATTTATTAATTCATTGAAAAAGTTAGGGTTATTATTCTGGATGTCACACAACAACAAATTTAAGGTTTAGTTACGGTTTTTTATTTGATTTAAATAAAGTGTAGCAAAGGATAGGGAGGCTGGCCATTTTTTTCATTGTATTTTCGGCATGCATGTAAAATGTGTTCCCAGATCCGCGTGGCATTTGATGTCTTACCCGGATACACTCACCGTGCATTGTTCGATCATGTGTTCATCCAATGATATGATTTCAATAATATTTTATAAGAAATAAAATTCACGATTTCAATTATACTTTATAAGATAAAAATCAACTATTTCAACATCAATTTAATAAATTGCAAATCTTATTATTTGAAAATCAATATAATTACTTGAAGATTGGAAGATTTTAATATATTGTGAATAAATTTCTTAATCAAACCCTGCACATTTATATCAAAACGCTATAAACAAAAATCTGTCAGTTTTATAATTAAGAACACGTTAGAATTAGAATAGATGAAGTTAATGTTTAATGCTTTTCTTCATATTTTATAGTTAAAAAACATGTTAGAATAGTAATGTTTAATAGTAACTTTTTTTCATAATATTAAAGAAGAAATATTATAATTATATATACAACTCATATAAATCAAACTATGGATAAATTGTGATATGAGGTACTAACCAAAGAAATAAAGAGTTATTATAATTTGTTTCTCTTATCTACATTGATTTCATACATATCTATGATGTTAGTTACCAATCATTCATATGGGTAACTCTATTCCATATGAACTATCAAAACTAGCTATGGATGAATGTC